>JAODUO010002113.1:27500-84321 GCA_025642075.2 Ridgeia piscesae
CATGCATCACACACCACACACACCAAACACACACCATACACTCAAACATACACACACGTATTCATGTACAACCTCACGTACTAATTCACACCATATGTGCCCATATACGCCCAACATATACGCACATAGATACATACAACACACAGCACACCACACACACATTCTCACACAAACACATATACACATCCACACAGCACTCTCCTTCATATATAACCAAACATTCACACACTCATTCACATATTACATGCTCAACCACGCCCACGCACACATACACACACACATATATATATGTATATATATATATATATATATATATATATATATATATACACCATACACATGCATGTGCGCACACTCACTACATACGCACGCATACGCATGCACACAAAGGCGCACGCACATACACAAATACACCCACACGCACGCACACACAAACAAACACCCCCACACACACACACACACACACACACACACACAAACACACACACACACACACACACACAACACACACACACACACACACACACACACATAATAAGAAAAAGTTGTAGCTAAACAGCTTGGATTTCATTTATCCCAAATATTTACACAAACTGTTAATTATCACAAAGGTGTGGACAACGATAATGTAACTGAATCATAAATATTTGTATCGTTTGAGTTTAAAGTATGGTGTAGCCTGTCTGTTAGATATGACATAACGTTAAGTTGGTTGTGCCAATTTGACAAACTGATTCAACTACGTTGTGCAAATTAAACTTGTTTTATAATTTGGTTTACATTCATGACACAAATAATTATCGTGGTTTTGTTGTGTAGGAATAATTGTCTACAGTAATGGTAGTGTAGCTTAATGGTACAAATAAGTTAAGACCGAAGGAAGAGAGGAAGTAAAAGATGATGATAAGACGGATGGAGTAATGAGGGGGTAGGGAGGAAGAAGCGAGGGAGAAAGGAATGGAAAAGTCAGATAACAATAACGGGATGAAGCAATGAAGTGAAGGAGGGAGGAAAGGAGGTATTAGTGAAAATAGTGATGGAGATATTTAAAAAGCGACAGGAAGGAAGATACATCTAATGGGTAAACATGCTTGAGAGGTGATCTTGTTTTGGTTACCACATGATATTATATGATCCACATCGACTGCTCATGTATGTGAAAACTAATTTGTAGTAATTTTGTTATCCAGTTCTGAGTGAATGTGCTATTGGTGCTTACTTTTATTCAGCCATGCGGCGAATAACATCTCACTTCCCAAAGGCCGCTCAGCTCTTCGGACTAGAAATAAGTCAGAAGAAGACAGAAGTTATCCATCAGCCCGTCGAAAGTAATACCATTAATAGTATTTAGTTCTTACGCTATATAAATAGTAATATAAATTGTCGGACGCCATCCTTAAAATGGCGTTATTGTAAAATGGATGGCATTTCAATATCAATAAAGTATGAAATGATACAATTACAATTATCACGTTTAAAGTGCTATATTTTGATATGTATTGTGTGTTTCTAAGCTGAGTGGTTATTAAAATATGGAAATAATACACTAAATAAATAATTAATACATTAAACATTATATCAAAATAACGATCAAGTGTAAATTTTAAATGTTTAATATAGCTAGCTATCTACCAAGTTATGCAATGCAATAAAAATTATCTGTGTGACTTATTTGTTTTTTGAAATTATGACAGATGTATTGACGACGCCATATTTGAAAATGGCGGATATGAATGTCACACAATGGCAACGGTAAAGCCAATATGAAATTTATGTCCCGTATTACCTGTATATTAACACCGAAGGTATCGGTATATGTGACGCAGTTTTTAAGACGTAAGGAAGTAAGATTTAGCTGTCATTTTAAAAATGGCAGCCAGACTAATACGCTTCACCTCCGCATGATTATCCACTGATATATGAATATATACCAGAAACATAGATTATTTCAAAAATCATAACTACAATTTGCCACACCAGGTGGTACCGACATCTAATCTGGCCCATGGACTCACGGGCGTCGATCGGTGGGGGACGGGGGGACGCGTCCCCCCACTTTTCAGCGTGGGGGACAGCATAAGAATTGTCCCCCCACTTTTCAGCTCAGAAACAATGCGAGGCATATAGTGTGTCTCACTACTCCTCTCTCTTAAAAGTCGCTACACAGGACTAGCTAGACAATAAACTCGCGATATTAAGTTCCGACCATTCCATTAGAAAATCGACTAGATAAATTGCTTGGCTGGCCACACTGCGCAACTTGATCTTACTTTAATACATAATCATCATGCCGGGCTGCGCCGTTGCCGGGCTCAATCAGTTTGCAACATAGTGTTGATATTATTTATAGGCTCAAGCACATTGTAAATGATGAAATTTGTGTTGCACTTTCACCCTCGCCTGCTTGATGCTTATCGCCTACGGCAGAAGCGGCGGATTCCTGCACTTTGTGTAACTTATTCCCATTTGAGTGATGACATATTTCTTTGCCAAAATGTTGGATTGCGAAGTTCTACACAGCATGGGCGTAGATCGGTGGGGGACGAGGGGGACGCGTTTTCAACCTGAGGGGGTGAGCATAGGAAATGTCCTCACACTTTTTCAGTTCATACAACAAATTTAAATGCATATATAGCGATACTGATCACTCCCCTCTCTTATAAACTCTACATCGGTCTAGTAGTAAAATTAAAAAATATTATGCGAGTTCAGATATAAACGTCCGACTACCTAGTGTAAAATCACAAGAAAACTTGCTTGGTTGGTCGCAGCCCGCAACTTGATATTCATCATGCCGGGCTCTGTCATTTTGCACTCTTGTGTTGATATATTTATAGGTATTAGCCATCAAACACATTACATATTATAATTTTTTGTTTGCCCTATCACCCCTTGAATTGCAGCCTGGTCGCCCTGGTGGATATTTATATCGCCTACGGCGGAACCAGCGGATTCCTGCACTTGTGTAATTTGATCCCATTCTGAGTGATGGCAAATTTCTTTGCCAAAAGATGGGTTTGGGAAGTCACACACAGGCATCCCTGTAACCTCTGCATCGTGTCACTCCATGAATCAGGCAAGTAGTGTTGGGTCCAAATTCTACCCTCGGGCGGGCCATGGCCCCACTTCAAATATATATGTTGCCAACATGACTATTTTAAATAGCATAACATAAAGGCCTTTGTTTATTTTTAGAATTAGCACCAGACCAACAATGAATTATGTTTTATAATTACCAAAAAAGTTATATGTATTTCAGGTCATATATATATAATTATATATATATATATATATATTATACATGTCAAAAATAAACATGTATACACACACACACATATATATATATTTGACATTATTATTATATATATATATATATATATATATATTATAATGTACATATATATATATATATATATATATATATATATATATATATATATATATATATATATAAATTGGTTCCCCGTCCCTCCACTTTTAAAACCGGATCGACGTCCCTACATGGACTTGTCGAATCTCGTCACGACTTGCGCCTATTGCCGTCTGTCTACCCATGTATCTCAGACAACAATCTCCTGGGCGACGTGACTTGAACATAGACTGACGTCAACAAAGTTCACCAAATAAGCGGTATTGTTAGGCTGAGACGTGATATCCGTGACTGCTGTAGACCTGAGCTGATAGTATCACGAAGATTATGATGTTTCTTTAAACTACGAGCAAAATATGATTTCAGTGGCATATGAAAACAGAGAAATGGAGAGGTTATGGTAATTCGAGGTGCACTGTGTGTCCAGACAACATATGCTGAACAACCAAACTCTATTGGTAATATCCGACATAAGCATTTCGTCGGAGACAATTTGCTACTAATTCGATACAAAAAACTGTATTTGTGCAGACAGTATTAAATCGAAGTTTGGGAAGTGTACTTAAAAAGTTAAATGTTCAGGATAGCCACTATATAACATGTTGATATTTGTCAGGATGACGCAGCCTTGCAAGTGCCTTAGGTCATGCAGCGATATGCTATCTACGGAGATATCACATAGTTTGCGGGTATCCCAATACGATAATTTACAAAAGAGATTCACAGTATCAAATTTCTCGTCTGTGTTTACTTAAAGCGGAACGTCAACAAAGTAACCCTGTCGGTGGTTTACCGACCATAGTCGGTGCCTTGATATATGCAGGTGGCAAGTCGACATGGTTCACTGGTTCCTTACGTTGCATGGCTTGTCGACTGACACACCGTTACACTAGTTATGGAGTCTTTTCCACAAGATCATGTTAATCAAAACAGTTGAATTATTAAAATGGAACACTTGGCCATTAAGCAGTTGATGTAAGTCTGTGTGATTGTACATCTCTAAATGTGGTATATAAAACAGCGAAATCACAAGCCACTTGGCAATATATCAAACCTGCAGGCACATTGTCACTCTTTCATTGGTATCTTGGTGAATAATTAGTTAATAACGTAAGGACGTATTTGGAATACTGCACTAGTGTTGCCTTAATTTTTTTTTAATATGTGCAAATAAAAAAACTGTTACCATATTTGGGTATGTGTAGATTCATAGCGATAGGACTGCATGTACTGGACATGTGGTCAGTGTTGTGTGTTCCGTATGTGTGTAATGGGATCTAACATAGTGATCGGACTGTACGTACTGGACATGTGGTCAGTGCTGTGTGTTCCATATGTGGGTGGTGGGATATAATATAGCGATAGGACTGTACGTACTGGACATGTGGTCAGTGTTGTGTGTTCCATATGTGGTTGGTGGGATATAATATAGCGATAGGACTGTACATAATGGACATATGGTCAGTGATGTGTGTTTCGTAAGTGGCTTTTGGGATCTAATATAGCGATAGGACTGAACATACAGGGAAATGTGGTAAGTGCTGTTTGTTCCATATGTGGGTGATGCGTTCTAATATAGCAGTAGGACTGTGAGTACTGCACATGTGGTCAGTGCTGTGTGTTCCATATGTGGTTGATGGGATCTAATATAGCAGTAGGACTGTGCATACTGGACATGTGGTCAGTGATGTGTGTTCCATACATGGGTGGTGGGATCTACCCAGTAAAATAGCGATCATCATAAGGAATGTTCGTACCGGACATGCGTTCCACATATGGGTGGCATAGTGATCGGACTGGAGATATTGGACATGTGGTCAGTGTTGTGTTCCACATGTGGGTGGTTGGGTCTGGTATGGTGATAGGACTGGACATACTAGACATATAGTTAGTGTTATGTCATTCACATGTGATGGTTGGATCTAGTACAGTTGATTGGTGGGATCTATTATATAGTGATACGAGTCGATGAACTGGACATGTGGTCAGTAATATGTGTTCCAACGTTGGGTGGTAGGAACTAGTGTACTGAATGGACTGGACAAATTGGGCAGTGATATATGGTCAATCTTTTGTGTTCCATATGTGGCTGCTGGGATCTAATATATCGATCATCATAAGGACTGTACGTACCGGACATGTGGTCAGTGTTGCTTGTTCCGTATATGGGTGGTGGGATCTAATATAGTGAGAGGATTGTAGTACTGGACATGTGGTCAGTGTTGTTTGTTATGTATGTGGGTGATATGTTCTAATATAGAGATTGGACTGAGCATACTGGATATGTGGTCAGTGTTTTGTGTTCCATATGTGGCTATTGGGATCTAATATAGCGATCATCATATGGACTGTGCGTACCGGACATGTGGTCAGTGTTGTGTGTTCCGTATATGGGTTGTGGTATCTAAAATAGCGATAGGACTGCATGTACTGGACATGTAGTCAGCGTTGTGTGTTCCGTATGTGGGTGATGGGAACTAACATAGTAATAGGACTGTACATACTGGACATGTGGTCAGTGCTGTGTGTTCCATATGTGGGTGGTGGGATATAATATAGCGATAGGACTGTACGTACTGGACATGTGGTCAGTGATGTGTGTTTGATAAGTTGGTGTTGGGAGTTAATATAGCGATAGGACTGAACATACAGGGCATGTGTTCAGTGCTGTGTGTTCCATATGTGGGTGGTGGGATCTAATATATCGATCATCATAAGGAATGTATGTACCGGACATGTGGTCAGTGGTACGCGTTCCACATATAGGTGGTGGGATTTAGCATAGTGGTAGGACTGGACATATTGGACATGTGGTCAGTGTTGTGTTCCACGTGTGGGTGGTTGGGTCTGGTATGGTGATAGGACTGGACATACTGGACATACAGTTAGTGTTATGTCATTCACATGTGATGGTTGGATCTAGTACAGTGACATGACTTGACATAAAGGGTATATGGTCAATGTTGTGTTTTACACTGTTGGGTGGTGGGATCTATTATATAGTGATACAAGTCGATATACTGGACATGTGGTCAGTAATATGTGTTCCAACCTTGGGTGGTAGGAACTAGTGTACTGAATGGGCTGGACAAATTGGGCAGTGATGTGTGTTCCACACGTAGATGGTGAGATCTAGTAGTGATGGGACTGGACATGTGGTCAATGTAGTGATAGGGCTGGACGTACTGGACATGTAGTGAGTGTTGTGTGATCCACATATGGGTGGTGGGATATAATATTGTGATTAGACATATTGGATATGTTTTGATATTTGGGTGTTGGGATCTAAGATAGCGAATGTACTGTACATACTAGACATGTGGTCAGTGTTGTTTGTCTGATATGCAGGTGATGGGATCTAATATAGTGATAGGACTGTACCTACAGGGCATGGGGTCAGTGTTGTGTATTCCATATCTTGGTGTTGACGTCTAATATAGCGATAGGAGTGTATGTACTGGACATGTGGTCAGTGTTGTGTGTTCTGTATGTGGGTGGTATGTTCTAATATAGTGATTGGACTGAGCATACTGGACATGTGGTCAGTGTTGTGTGTTCCGTATATTTAACAAGATTGCCACCTAGAGATTCAACTCTAGATAGCAGCAGTAATGGGGAACCTATAGAATCACTAAGACTACCAGCTGATACATGAGTCAGGCCTGTGACTGTAAATTATTAGGCACAGGTGTTTGAAGGTTGTGTGACATTACAGGTATACGAAAGGTGGTGTGACATCACAGGTATTTAAGGTGTGTGACATCACAGGTATTTGAAGGTGGTGTGACATTACAGGTATTTGAAGGTGTGTGACATTACAGGTATTTGAAGGTGTGTGACATTACAGGTATATGAAAGGTGGGGTGACATTACATGTATTTGAAGGTGGTGTGACATTACAGGTATTTGAAGGTGTGTGACATTACAGGTATTTGAAGGTGTGTGACATTACAGGTATTTGAAGGTGTGTGACATTACAGGTATTTGAAGGTGTGTGACATTATAGGTATTTGAAACACACACACACACACACACACACACACACACACACACACACACACACACACACACACACACACACACACACACACACACACACACACACAATTAGTGGAAAACCTAGAAGCCAATTTTAAAATAAAACAAGACAAGCGACGAAGGATCGATATTCGAGAGAACGGCGCTATCCTCTTAATTACACTGGGTGTGCTTAATAAAATTGATTTAATAATCTGGTTCTTGGCAGCCATTTATGTTGCACATTTAATAAGATATAGGTTAATTTTATTTGAGAATAAACTCGGATTATTTTTAGATAAACGATATTTGTCATTCACCACATGTGTAAGTAATTATTTAAACAAGCGAACGCTTTCGGTCACGAATACACAATAAAATCTTGATTTATTAATTAATACTTATTTCACTTTTACATAGCGAGTCACAAATGTTGTATTGGCGGCGTCAAATATGATGTAATGAAGGAAGATGAGTATGCACAGACGAATTCTTGTTAATTTAAATATAGAAACTATGGTAAACAGTACAAATACAAATTGGCTAGCCATTCAGAGCAGGACACCGTGTCCTCACGCACTTGGCACGAACTGCGGACCGGGCTCATAGAATAGCTTATGTTCGCAGGTGGACAGCGATGGCGTGGATTTGGCAGTCCGAGTTTTGAAGCCCTCGGCCTATCGGAGACCATTACACTGACGTTGTTAAAAGTTCTTAAACGCGATTTTGCACTTTAAAAACAATTGTAATTCTTAACAGTGAAAGTTCTTAACAGTGAAAGTCTAGTACAAAGTGAACAAAACAACTTTGATTAACCTACAAGTATATTAGACATTTATATACCTTTTATTACCAAGTGTAACATATACTATTTAGACATCATACATACGTTTTATTTAAAGCACGTCAACTGAACAGATGTGTAACTGTCATACTAATGTACAAACATAATATGTTACCAAATATATATAATGACCTGCTCAATACACACTTGCTTATGTTGGTTCCAAATTGTGGAATACTATTATCGTAAAGAATCATGTAAAAGATTGTACGTATATGAATATATTTAAAAAGGCAATTAAACAATACATCTGGTGAACATATTTACAAGAAACACAGCACGGTTAGAATATAGTGGTATATTTGAGTACAATAATATATATTAATATTTGTGAACAGCTGACCTGTTAAGTTTCTGATATGAGAAAACTGGAGATTTATGCGTGAAAATCGAGCTATCAAACATCGATGCTATCGCACAGCGGTAGAATGCAAAATTCACAAAAACAAAAAAATTCTGTATTTGAACATTATATATATATATATATATATATTTATAGCTAATTGAGGAGTAAAGTCATTACCATGTTTTTGTATGACATTTAATTAACTGTGGAATGTTCGCATCAGCATAATTGCACCAAGGTATACCGTGGCATACATGTTTTGTTGATAATTGAAAAAAGGAACCATGAGCAGTTAGCTTCTTTCCTGATTGTTGTCTATCATGATGTGTATGTACACATCCTGTGTTTGTACACAATATTGTTACCGACAATCAGTCAATAAAGCAATTGTGTTCACGTTAAAAACGTCCCTTAGAATAGTTGTATGGGTTCCGGCGGCCATATTCGATCTCACCAATGAATACATTCCATTATTACTAAATATATGGAAACAGGCTCGATTACATAAGCCATCCACTCGAGTACCCGTCTCACTACACTTTATACACGTGCCGCATCTTTTGGAGGTTATTGCTTCAGAGTTACGTGTGCGTCTCCTGTGATGATGACCGCTGAGGTCGCCTATTGTTCTTACGCCATCGACTGGCCACAGCAATAGCGATGGCGTCTGCTGCCTCGAAGAGAGTTATGACACTAGCGCCAATGAGCAGCCCCAGCGAACCACCGATATCACCTGTAACATCCACGAACAACCATCCGTACTACTCCTTATATATATATATATATATATATATATATATATATTTGCGTACATGAGTCTCCTTAATGTTTTGATGTGTGATTGCGTTACTAATGCATTTTATGTTACGATTTCCTTGTTATTGGAGACATAAAGGAAATAACTTATGCCTTTATTCGGAACTTTATTTTATATTTTCATTGGTTTTAAGCACATTTGTTGCAGACCGTTGTATATATTGAAGGGCAAAAGGTGCTGCGTACGTTTTGCTATATATTGATTGAGGGGTTAGCGTTTTGTGTTTAATTTGTATGTTTATTAATATGTATACACATTAATAAAAACAAAAGACGGACCTCATAGTCATAGGCGTACATTTGATGAATGCGGCGCTGTCAATTTTACGACATACCATACACACATAATGTAACCAAAAAGCTAGCATACTTCATAATTCATATGTTATTCTAAGACAATTTTTGTTATTGATTACATTTACTTATTTAATATTGTAGATTAACAACGTTTTAGCAACAGGTAGCGAATGTCGTAAAGCGGCAGCGTACTTCAACAACTTTCGTAAGTCTAGGTAAGTTCACTGGAAACATGCAGTTTTAAAATTGTTTAGTGTTACTTTTTTAAACACATTGCGTGAATTCTTCGGAAATAAGAATCTTTGTTGGATGCATGCAGTCATATGCAGTTGAAACTGACCTATTTATAATGCTAAACCCCTACATTTAGTTAAAAGTAAAACAGTAATTCGGGTTTGACACCTTGTAAGAATCGGGTCGCACCTAGATCTGATTATAATTACATTTATACCTATATCTATAAATATGACACTACAGCTCGATAGTTCCGACTTTTCCGATATTCGTATGCTCTTTTTCTGTTTCAAAAATATTACATCTTAGACTTCTTAGTGCAAGTTTGTGACCAAAAGCCCGGTTTGATTCAACGTAACCAGAAATATTGTCACGTGACTGCGTTTTGCACGGTCAAGCTACTACTACGATACGGGCAGATCGTTAGGGCTCAAAAGATCACTAAGAAGCAGTATTTTCGGAGCATATGCATGTGATTTTGTAGAAGGATGGAACTAGCGCACTGATATATAAAATATAGGCTAAATCGACAGAATTGAGGTGGACCCGTAAACGTCAGACTTCAGTTCCAATTTCCGGGGCTTTTACTGTTCATGAGACATAACAAAACACATGCCTCCAAACATCTTTGTCGTGTTAACAAAACATTGATCACATTTTGATGCGAGATATTTATGATAAGTTAAGCTAACATATATCTCGTCAAGTTGCAGCAATTAAACTGTTATGCAATGCGTTTATTTTGAGTGAATTCACCAGTGATAGTGTCACCAACTAGTGTCAGTACTCGTGTGTTCTGTCTGCATTGGGTAAATAATTATATGATTTCAGTCTATATCACATGCATCAGTGTGAAACTGGACAGTGCAACAAAATAGGTGGGATTAGTGTAGAATTCGAGCACGCCTAAATGTAACTCTTGTAACTGTATCTTTGCTAACATTGGATATTTCATTGTATTAATTCAATGTTTCAACATCATTCCACGCATATATATATATATATATATATGTGTGTTTTTTATGATCTATAAACAACACAAGCTTAGCTTGCTTTTCAGATCGAAAATACGATGCGCTTGGCATAACTAAATGTTGTTTATTTCTCATTCAAAGTGCACGCCATTGTACTAGAGTACACACCTTGAACAATGACATGCTATTGTTCAGTACAATATTCAAGTGAACACACAAGTTTGCTTGAAACAGGAAAACAACTTTCTCTTTTTATAGTTGAAACAGCGAGATGTCCCAAAAACAAGCTATGCCACTCACAAGAGGCCAGCAAATGGTTGTTTTCAATGGTTGAGCATTTTCACAGCCATACGCACGCATGCACACACGTGTACATTTTATATAATAACACACGATTTTGTAAAATGATCAGTAAAATATTATACATTTCTTCATTTTAATGTCCAAATTATTTTGATGCACATGTGCAGATAGTTTATGCATAAATGACTAATGTAATTGTGCTTCTTTTATTTCAGATAAGACAGTCCATCACATTTTGTAAGTGCTAAGTACCATATACAACCAATATCCTTAATACAAATGTCAAATACAACTTAATAGAAGAATTTCATTTTACTAAACAATATCTTCTAATAGAAGAGATTCATTCATTAATTAAAACCAAAATATGTTAGCCTAGTAAATTGAATATGAAGCTATTTATTTATATTTGTAATGGTACAATTAAAACATAAAATGTATGCATAGTTAACTGCTCAATTCGAGTGACATTACATACAGGAATTATCATGTATTGTCTTTACAGGCAACTTCTTCACCAAACAAATGTGAAGAAATCATTGATGCGTCAGTGTCGTATGATGGTAAGTTTAGGACGTCGGCTGCAATTAATTTGTATATCATATGTCGTCTTAAATATGACAAAGTTCATTTTTATGTATGCACATGTATATTTAGATACATATAAATTGTATATAAGTAAAAATTAAACATGATATATGCTATACGGTTGATAAAGATAGCATAAATAGTATTGACATTAGCAAGATCACATAGCTTATTAAATTGGATTTTCAGTTCAGTTAAACTACATCATACACATTACAAATACTAATTTTATTGTCAATGTGTTTTAGAATCACTTGAAAATGTGCCCGTCCCAAATATCAGCACACACTGTGCTCAAATGAACAATAGCGAAGTGTAAGTATGTTTTTAAAGCAATGTTTCATTTCGTAGGGATCATTGCAATCTCTTGACACCATTTCTTTGTTTTATAAATCACATACTATACAGATAACCATATTTATTTTAATTCTTCTGCTGAAATGATACAGTCATCAGCTTACAGAGCATCAACCAATGCTGCAGACAAAAGGTTGCCTATGTTTATATAAGAAATTACCTTTTATTAGTTTAACAATAATGTGTTTGCATGATTATATTAAATTTAATAATAATTTATGGTCCCTATATATATATCACCCCTACCTTCCAAAATAATGTATGTTTTGTTCTTGGCATATTTTTGTTTGAAAACTGTAAACACTTGTATTTTCCTATGATATTGGTGGGTATACGACTGCATAGATCTGGTCAGTTTTGATTATGTTGGTTAAACTCCTCCAGTCATGCTGATACAGTAGCTGAGCTCTCAGCAAGTGATGCTGCCGCTGAAACGTAAGCAATTTCTTACTTTGATCTTCGTTGGTTCTATTTGTAAATATTTAGCCAAGTGTTGTTCCAGCTCCGATTCATGTATTTGTGTTTTATATGTTTAAGCTTTTATTTCAATGTTGCAGTTTTTAATCCAATTGGCATTTGCCTTTTCTGGTCTGCTAAGGAATTAATTGGAGTCGCATTGATTTAATTACTGTTCATGTTCTGAAACACATATTTGTGTATTATTTTTAATACCTGTTTGCCTATATCTAAGTGTTGTAGCAAGTTCAATTCTTGTTGGTGTTCTGAATAACACACTTGGTTGGGCATACTTAGCATGTGGGCACAACTGATATGGTGTACATTTGTTAAAAATGTATATGCTCAGTGGATACTTGTAAGAAAAATTGAAATTTGACAAATATGGAAATTTATGCAATAACTAGGTCATGAATTATCCAAGTGAAAATTAGTGTATGTTAGGCTGTATTATAATGCTTCAATATCAATTATTTGTTTTACAAGTTTATATATCACTAATGTTTGTGTTGCATACACATACTGGGACATGTGTAACGTCTTTTCTAATTTTGTACAGGAGCATACCATCATAATAATTATCACCTTCATGTATACTTTTTTGTAACATAATAAGAATATTATTCACTGAAGTCGTCATTAGTTTTGAATATAAGTACAAAACACTACATTTTAGCACTTCAAACTATAATAAAACATTATAATCCAGACCAATATCACCCAAAATAATGTTTATGTGCTCTTGGCGGTTTTTTGAAAACTGAATGTTTTATTTAGAAGATGTGAAGGCAGTGATGCTGAAAACCAAACAACATCAGGTACTGCATTTGCACTACTCTTCCATTGCTGTCTGCAATACTTTACATCATGATTATATATTTGCATGTGAAGAGAGGGAAAATTACATGAATCATATCAACCACAATGCATTCAATACATGCTCACATGGTCTCATGCCATCTTCACTTGACAATTTCCGGAAACAGACATATTTTGGAGTTCTTTTTATGTTGCACGCTATTATGCAATTCATTAGCACATATTCAGTGCCACCATTTGAAAGTGCATATTGTTATAATGGAGTACAGCACATTTTATCTCAGGGTATGGCCTTTAAATAATTAATTCTTTAAGTGGAGTGCTCTAATGCCATTATGTTATACATGTTTGTTGTATCTCTATTATTCGTAGGCAACATTCATTGACCAAATACGTCGTGATGGCATATACTGGTACAACACCACTATGATCAAAACAACAAGCACGCCATCAGTTATGAATAAAGACGAGTTTCTGTCGGAACGGAAAGCATCCCGATAATATCAGGCTTTGCTCCACATGCCGAAAATTCAATTCTGGGCGGAATTTCTGGCGCCATATGAACATGTGTCAATGTGTACAAGCGGTGAAGGTGAATCCATCAGTCACGTTCCGAAAGCTCCATACCGATGAGGAGTTCGACAAAACATTTTACAAACGTTTCGAGAATCAGAAGCTGGAAGCATCTGTGCCACTGATGAACTCATCCAGCAGGTCGGTTACAGACATTACTGCCTGAGACGTTGCCACAAGTCCAACATGATCGAGGTGAAGAAGAATGTCATGCAGGAGATGGGAGAACTAGCGTAATTATTCCTGCAATTTCAGCAAAAGGCTGATCAACCTGGTCTACCTGGGAGCAACATGTGTACGGACGACATGTTTAAGACGACACATCTACCTATCCTTCGAGAGGCAATCGACTCTCTTGCAAGTGACAAGTATGGATTGAAGTTGAACCTAAATGCCATGATACTCTGTGCGAGGTATGTATGCCAAGAGGATGGAGGATGACAAATGTCGTGAGCTGGTGAATTTCAGTGACGCTTACAAAGGTCGTCAGGCATCAAGGTCGGGTCAAAGTTTGATAACCACTATCAATAGATGGGTAAGTCAGATTGACCTAAAATATGGCTGGAAACATAGACTTGTGATCATAAACAAACACACCAAATTTCATCAAAATCGAAGCCGGTCATGTAAATTATTGATTGATTTGACATGGAATGCCCCAGATGCAATGTAGTGTGAACAGGAATAACGAAGAGTGAACAGGAACAATGTAGTGTGAACAGGAACAATGTAGAGTGAACAGGAGTAATGTTGAGTGAACAGGTGCAAGGTTGAGTGAACAGGAGCATGGTATAGTGAACAGGAGCAATGTAGAGTGAACAGGAGTAATGTTGAGTGAACAGGAGCAATGTAGAGTGAACAGCAACAATGTATAGTGAATAGGAGCAATGTAAAGTGAACAGGAGCAATGTAGAGTGAAAAGGTGCAAATTAGAGTGAACAGGAGCAATGTACAGTGAACAATGTATAGTGAACATGATCAATGTAGATTGAACATGAACAATGTAGAGTGAACACAAGCAATGTACAGTGAACGGCAACAATGTATAGTGAACATGAACAATGTACAGTGAAAAGGAGCAATGTAGAGTGAACAACAATGCAGAGTGAACATGAGGAATGTAGAGTGAACAAAAAAAGAAGAGTGAACGTGAGCAATGTAGAGTGAACAACAACAATGTAGAGTGAACACCAACAATGTAGAGTGAACACCAACAATGTAGAGTGAACAAACTTACACAAACTGGACATAGCATTCAAGATTCTAACCCAGGCTCTCCTACTTTAAGTCAACAGTCAAAATCTCTAGCCAGTAAGTCTGGCCAGTAGAGCAAGATCTGTACAGTTTCTGTAGTATTTAACACAGTGAATACTTTAAACATTGGCAAAGGCGATGCTCATCAATTTTAGTGATGGTACAGATACCAGGGATGGGGTTAAGTACAGATCCAAGTAGCGTACATTGTTTTAAGGTAGGCACTTGGAAACTACTTTATACTGTAACAAGTACAACTGACCAAGTACAAAAGGTAAAGTACAAATTCAAGTCCACATAATGAAAAATCAAATTAAATCAATAAATGAAAGTGCAAGAACGTGGTCCAAAGTTCTGATAATGTACAAGCACTGAAAAAACTATTTAATTAAAGTACAAGTACTTGACTCTATGTTTCGAAGCTGGTAAGTCCAGGTAGAAAATTAGAAAGACAGGCTTCCCTACCTGTTGTCTTCTGTACCCCCATACTGACATTTTTCATTTGTCCCCTCGAAAATAACTCTCGATACGCTGTCAGACTGTCATACTGTGGCCCTGTCGTGTCAACCCACTGTAGATGGCTGTAGTCTGGGGAATGTGGCACTGCATTTACTTGCAGCCAAAACACCTGAATGGCCGCCAGTGAGCCGATGACAAGACTCTCATTTCAACGACTGTCACCAGAGGTCACATGTCCACTGTACTACCCAACAGAGTCTGTTGCGAGAACTGATGAATATCGGGTAATCGACGGGTGTTTCGAATGGAGAACGCATTGGCCATGTCAAATGTCACAAACTGTGTGTCTGCCAAGCCACCTGGAGAGTGGATTGTATTCTTCAATGTATATGACATGAAGTGGTCTCCGAAGATGATATGCGCAAGTTGGTCATTAAATCAAAAACAACCAGCTGTGCTCTTGACCCCTTGCCAACCAAATTTGTTAAACAATATATTCCTGAATTACTCCCACTCCTTATGCACGTAATCAACCTCTCTATAGCCACTGGGGAATTCCCTCAGGAATGGAAGATCGCATTTGTTGTGCCATTGCTTAAAAAGGCAGGATAGGACCCCATTCAAAAAAACTATCTTCCTGTATCGAATATCCAATATGTCTCTAAGCTAACCGAGCCAGTTGTTGTTAACCAACTTTGTCTTCATTCGGATTGTCGATTTCCTTTGCCACCATATTATTCTGCAAACAGAGTTGGACATTCTACAGAAACTGCTCTAGTTAAGGTTCAGTCTGACATTCTTCTAAACATGGACCAACAGAAGGTTTCACAACTGGCTTTAATTGATTTGCCATCGGCCTTTGATACAGTGGACCATGACATTTTTTAAAAATATTATGAATTGCACATTTCGAGTAACACGCACAGCCCTAAGTTGGTTTAACGCTTATCACCAATCAAGATCGCAGTGAATTTGTATCAATGGCATTGTGTCAGAGCAGTTTAAACTTGATTATGGTGTGCCGCAGAGGTAATGCCTAGGTCCCGTTGAATTCACTGGGTAATCCAGTCCTATTTTATCCATAATTAATCTGCACGGGAAGTTAGGACATGCCTATGCCGATGATCACCAGGTCTACTGTAGTTTCCACCCCGATTCTATGGACATTAACCGTGAGTCCATGGAACAGTGCATTAGTGATATCAGTACCTGGATGGAAGGCATGAAACTAAAATTGAACCATTCCAAGACAGAGTATATATTAATTGGTACTCTGCAACAACTAGCAAAATGCACCAACAGGGCTATTAACATTGGAGGCAACGACATACATGCATTGAACTGTGTGCAAAATTTGGGTGCTTATTTTGATAAACACATGACTATGGAACAACATGTCAAGTCCAAATGTGGGGCTGCTTACACACAACTGTATAACATCGGAAAAGTGAAAAAATATCTTGATTACCAGAGTGCAGAGAAACTGATACATGCTCTGGTCCACAGCCATATTGATTACTGTAATGCTCTCCTAATCGGCTTACCCAAATACAGAAATTACAAATGGTTCAAGACACCGCAGCCAGAGTGTTGTGTAGAATCGGCAAGTAGGACCATATATCACTTCAACCCTGAAATCACTTCACCGGTTGCCAGTGGAATTTCGCATTAAATACAAGATATGTCTACTGACGTTTAATTCTTTACATGGCCATGGACCAGAGTACATATCTGGACTGCTGATTCCTAGAATCATCCATTATGGATTAAGATCACAGGATGACTTAACACTTGTTGTCCCCGGAACAAAGAGGAAAACTGGGAGATCGGGCATTTAGAGAGGCTGCTCCAAAATTGTGGAACTCATTACCCAAAGATGTGTGCAGCTGCAACGACGTTGGCTTTTAAAAAAAGTAAATTAAAGACTCACTATTGTTGTGCAGCCTACAACTAACTTAGGGTTGCACATTTTATTAGTTTTACAATTGTTAGATAACTACTTAGTCTACGTCAGATGTTTGTATAAAAAATCATTAAACATTTTATTTAATATTATTTCTTTTAATTGTAATTGTTTTATTAATTAAACAATGTATTTATATATTTATTTAGCTAATTTATTTTACTATTTTATATTATATCAATATATGTGCATTATGTTGAATGTTTATATTGACTTGTATATTGTGCAGCACCATAGAATTTTACTGTATAAAATATGGTGCTATATAAATTAATAGACATTTACATGAAGTTCAGGTTTTGAAATGTTAAGTCTGAACAGAATAGTGATTTACATTTTATCCATCATGTAATCTGCTTCCTGGAATGGCAATAAAATATCTTCGAAGCAAGCCACATCGCATCTATACTGCATGGAGTTGACTCATTATTATATCTGCACGACGAAGATACCTCTAAAGTACTGTTTTGGTTCCCACTGTGTTGCAGCAATTAAGTCACTGCCTCCCCTGGGTCGCAAGTTTGTGCCAGAACTACAGTATGATGTAAGTACACAAGAGTGCACACACAGGTCAAATTGATGACGTCATTAACACTAAATGATGAATACTTTCACCGTCTTGTTTTGTTGAAAGGATTTGTCCCACCACCAGTCCAAACTAATATTGGCTGGTTGGAAGATGTCACATTGTATGGTTTGGTGATTCTGTGGAGTTCTCTCATGACTGATGGTGCCATGTCATCAACATGGTGACAACTGTTTGAATATGTAGTCATCCCCAGTCGTGTTGTCACTGCATGTCACCAATGTCACTGGCAACACATTGAGCTGAAACCACACAAACGTCAGTTTACGTGTGATGCACAAATGTGATTTTTGACAAATGACACACCCTAATGAGGAGTGACACCCCCGTCTGTCCCCACAATACATGACAAAACATAAATGTGATTTTTAACAAATGACACACCCTAATGAGGAGTGACACCCCCGTCTGTCCCCACAATGCATGACAAAACATAAATGTGATTTTTAACAAATGACACACCCTAATGAGGAGTGACACCCCCGTCTGTCCCCACAATGCATGAC
The DNA here is from genome assembly GCA_025642075.2 of Ridgeia piscesae. Lineage (NCBI taxonomy): Eukaryota > Metazoa > Annelida > Polychaeta > Sabellida > Siboglinidae > Ridgeia > Ridgeia piscesae. Next base: position 46,263 of record JAODUO010002113.1, read on the forward strand.
AAAACATAAATGTGATTTTTAACAAATGACACACCCTAATGAGGAGTGACTCCCCCCGTCTGTCCCCACAATGCATGACAAAACATAAATGTGATTTTTAACAAATGGCATACCCTAATGAGGAGTGACTCCCCCCGTCTGTCCCCACAATACATGACAAAACATAAATGTGATTTTTAACAAATGGCATACCCTAATGAGGAGTGACACCCCCGTCTGTCCCCACAATGCATGACAAAACATAAATGTGATTTTTAACAAATGACACACCCTAATGAGGAGTGACACCCCGTCTGTCCCCACAATACATGAGAAAACATAAATGTGATTTTTGACAAATGATAAACATGACAAAACATAAATGTGATTTTTGACAAATGACACACCAACTTATGTATGTTCTCTAATGTTGGCCACGTCCCAAAAGATATCATGACTTTAGTATTGGCGAAAATCAACTTCACCCAAACCAATATTGTTTATATAGACTCCAGAGCTAATGTATGTCATTGTCTGTTTCAATTAATGTCTTGCTCACAAGATGGCGCCACGGTATAATTGATTTCCCACTGATACATGTCTAGTGCTCATAGTCCAAAACCCACCTGGCTTTTATGCAAGATCAAATTTTTACCAGTCCAAATAAACCTTTGTTTGGGCAGAATTAACCTAAGTTATTAGCATTCTCTGTATACTAGGTTCTCCCCGGGGTGAGGGAAAAGGTTGGCTACATTTTCATGGGATAGGCATGAAAGCTATGTTAGTACAATTTGTGTCTTCAGCTCACATTTTCAGGATAAGCTAGTTTTTATGCACATATTGAACTATAAAGGAATGGTCCAAGTACTTTGGTCTCATTTGTGATTTTGGTGAATCATATTTGCAGACCATTAAAGGCCATGTACTGTCCAAAACAAGTTCAGAGAACTATATACCTATACTTGTACATGTGTGTTAATCTATGATCACAAGTCTGAAGCCATATGTTAGTCAAAGCATTGATGACATTGGATTTATACAGTACCCTGTCACATTGCAAACTTAATTGATTTCAAAAGGGTCATTCCATGCCAAATCAACAAATATCCAGAAATCTTCCTTCCATCACCAATTACTATGACATTTCACACATGACTACATATATCTAAATGATGGCTACATGCTAAATTCCAGTGTCAAATTCTAATTAGTCATAAAGGTACGGTTGATTTAATACAGGACCAGTTACCCTTGTTTTCACAAGTGCAACTGCAGTAAATGCAACATTCTAGTAGTGGAATAATATTTATGTAGATGTTAGGAAGTAATGTATCTCCCTTAGGGAAAATGACTGGTCCCGCCAGAGCATGCTGGGAAAGTCAGCTGTGCTGGTTCACTTCAGTTTGCGCTGCCAGCGAGGACGGACCAGTTGTATTGAGGAATATTTGGAAGTTATATTGTTGGTTATAATTTTTTTCTGTTATTTTGTTCTTCTGAATCTCCTGTGTTCCCACGATTTACACCGCTACGGTGTGGTTAGTTATGACTTTTTTAATCTTTCATGTTGTCGCATCATCGTATTTATTCGTGTGACCCTTTGTTCGTGTGTCTGTCGGGTTTGAACTGGTCTTATCATGGCGTCAGCGGTAAGCACCCCTGGCCCCGCATCCCATTCAACGCCGATCCCTCTTTCCTCTCCCAAAGTTCTTCTATAGTTTTGTGACGCGTTTCTCCCGGTATTGTACCCGGGAGACTATTATTGTGTATGTTTTCCTTGCTGTGTGATGATGGCGTCCACATCGCAGCGGCAGGCGTACGTCTCTATTATCACTCCATTGGGAGGGCTGTTTCATTCGTTTACCTCTCCACGCGTGCGTGAGGATGTTCTATCCCGCTGTCCACTGTTTCTTGTCACTTGTATTTGACTCACCGATTAAACCCCGTTTGAATAATTCTCTTTCACACTTGTTTCAGTGTTATTGTGGGATAGGGTGCATCTGTGTCCCATTCGCTCTTACACCTTGCAGTTTGTTGGTTGCTACACATATGATTCTTGGTTTTGCTGTCACGTTTTTTGGTGATATGACGGATGAGTGTGTCCACACATTCGCGCCTTGACATGGCTTCTTCTGATTTACTATGCAACTTGGATATCTCTCTCAGAATTTCACATGATTTCACAAGATCAGGCCACATATTTTCTCATCATCCTTCACCTCCATATCTTGTATTCCAGGTTCAACACATACTTCTCTCTCCATATGCCTTTACCAGTGTGGATCCAGGGCAGTACTTGTGTCTATCCATTCCATTTCCTTTGTCTTCGTCTACCTATTTCCCACAATGTGCATATCCTTTTACAGTTATCATCAGTGAGTGTTATGCATGCATGTGTATATCCATTCATTCACTCTGGTGTGATGGTCTCTTTAGAGTTACCCAAACCCTTGTCTAGCCATCTGGCTCCCTGGCTGCGCAGATTCCTCATCCTTCACATCCAGGTATTGTATTCTATGGACACACATACAGGCATATCCATCTGTGGTTTACCATTGTGGATCCAGGGTAATGCATGTGTCTATCCATTCCTTTTCCTTTATGTCATCTTACATATTTACCTAAACATACATATCCATTTACAATTACCAGAAATGAGTGTTGTACCTGAATATGTATATCCACTCGTTTGTTCACTCTGGTGTGATGGTCTTTCAGGTTATCCACAACGTGTATAGCCGTTTATAGTTACCATTGGTGAGTGTTGTACATGAACGTGTGTATCCATTCATGTACATGAACGTGTGTATCCGTTCATTTGTTCACTCTGGTGTGTAGGGTCTTTCGGGTTACCCAAAATGTGTATAGCCGTTTATCGTTACCATTGGTGAGTGTTGTACATGAACGTGTGTATCCATTCATGTACATGAACGTGTGTATCCGTTCATGTACATGAACGTGTGTATCCGTTCATGTGTTCACTCTGGTGTGTAGGGTCTTTCGGGTTACCCAAAATGTGTATAGCCGTTTATCGTTACCATTGGTGAGTGTTGTAAAAATAGAAGTGCTTCTATTTGCTTATTCGGTTATGCATGACCAAGCACCGTGTTACCTCGCGGAACTACTATCACGTCGTCAACCCAATCGCCGACTGATGTCTGCATCTTTGCCGCTATTGACACTACCTGCTTCGCAGACGGTCATTCACGGTGATCGCCGTTTTGCCGTAGCAGCCGCTGCTGTGTGGAATGGACTGTCGGACAGTGTTAGGACGGCAAAGACACAGCCACAGTATAAAACACTTCTGAAGACACACCTTTTTAGATTAGCTTTTATGTGACGTAATCATGTGGACTTTAATTACATACATTTATCCATAAGTTATACAATTTATATCATATAATTATTACGCAATTAGTATAATTATTAGCATTTTAGTATGATAATTGTCATGTCAGATTAGATTTGTTTAATCAAACTTTTTATTTTATTTTTTATTTTAGCATACTGAGGAATAATAAGTAATGTAACGACACATGACGTGGGCAACATGTCTGAAAAGCAGTTACCTATTTTAATGGCTTGCTGTCTGTCAGTAAGATATGAAGTAAACCAGCTCAGGGCTGTGCCAGATATGCCGTACCATGTTGATAGACGTGTAATGAGAATATTGTGGTCGATGGTGTCGAAAGTGGCAGATAGGTCAAGCAGGGTTAGGGCGGTAACTTTTCCATTGTCGATGTTGAGGTTAATGTCATTGTGTACTTTTAAAAGAGCAGTTTCTGTAGAATGAAATTGTTTATATGCAGACTGCGACACATTGGATAGACCATTTTTGTAGATGTGAGATCTGAGACGATTAGCTACAACATTTTCAAGTATTTTTGAGATGAAGCTTAGGTTGGAAATAGGTCTGTAAGAGTTTAATTCTTCTTTTGGCAGAGTTGGTTTCTTCAGCACAAGTCCAAACATGTTTCCGCAGCACTCATATGGGAAGTCACTGACAGTGGGTAACATTGTGCTTTTAATAAGCTTGAAAGAGTATCCACAATGTGTGTATTACCTCGAGAAAACAACCACAAATATAAACACCATCTACACGATACCCTAGCCACATACTTGTGACTTTGTGACTAAAACAGAGTTCTAAGCTAAACGCAAGAAAAAGTAGTCTAATGGAGGTGGGTGGAACTAATGCCAAGTTCCTGGAATTGTTCTTTTGTGTTGAAGCTGCGGGCCTAGTTCCCACAGTCAATACAGCAAGTGGACCAAAGTAAAATTGATTCAGCCAATCATATTCCTACCAGCGTTGCATTGGAATGGTGATTCCATGTACCATAGACCTCTTCTGGGTTACACGTTTGCGCCAGACCTACGGTATGATCTTAATACACAAGAGTGCACACAAAGGTAAAACTGATTACACCATTAAAACTATAGATGTTTCACTTCTTATTTTGTTGAAATGATTTCTCCCACCACCAATCCAAAGTAATCTTGGCTGTTTGGAAATGTCACAATGCATAGTTGGGTGGAGTTCTCTCATGACTGATGGAGGGGATGATCTCAAATGTTGGTCAAAGTCACCCAACCAGTATTTGAGTATGTGTTCTGAGACAGTGTTTATGATCTAAAACTATTAAATTACTGTTATTGTCAATTTGTATAAATTTTTGCTCACAAGATGGCACCACTGCAGAATTGATTTCCCACTGATACATGTATATAGTGATCATAGACCAAAACCCACCAGGCTTTTGTGCAGGATCACAGTCCAAATAATCCTTGTTGATGTGTGTGCACGTGCCCATGCGAATGCACGTGCACTTGCAAACTTTGGTTTGGGCAAAATAAACCTAAATTATTACCATTCTTTACCTCCTTGCAAAAAACAACACTTGATAATCAGCAATGATCAATAACTTTACTCTATTAGCAAGCAATATGTGTGATAGTTGTAATCTATTTTCACGTTCTACCATTAAAAAAGGATTGAGATTTTTGAAGGGTCAGAAGCAGACCCATGCTATAAGTATTAGGCATCTGGGTAACTACTTTCATTGTAACAAAACATGAATGGTATTTCAACGTTCAAATATATGCAGCTTTTTTCCAGATGCTTCTGCACCTCCTGTCTTCTGTATTGACTGTGGCAGAAGCTTTGCAGCTCAGATCAGACTAATCTCCCACCGACAAGTAAAACCCAAGGACAAAACCCTACGACAGACCGCAGACAGACAGATGTAGTTCTTCATTGTGGCTGGGTTTTTTAACCTGCATCTTGCAAGCTTATGAGGTCTCAGACCTCATTCCACGGACACAACAGCTGCAACATACTGACCTGAAGTTCTAAAAATCGTAACCCCGTGGCTCACCAAAATACCCAAACACCTCTCCTGGAGACTACAAAACCCTCAGACTCATGTCCCTGGAGATATGGAGGTATTGGTCTAATAGGGAGGATTTAATATTAGTATTAAGTTGCTGCTATTTGTTCTATCAAATGATGTTGTCATCAATGTAAACCAATCATTTTACTTTCCTTCCACTGTTATATATTCATTTGTAATTTTGACCCAATGTGTAACTCTAATTGTCTTCATGAACAGTTTTATATAGTTAACACTTTGTGAAAAGCTCAGAACAGGTCGTGTATATTTGTGCATAAGAAGTCATTATTATTATAATTATTAAACCTAATGTTTTTATCGTAAGTTTGTGCTTTAAATTTTAGGTCATTTTACTTTATTCTTAACAGGGTCTTTAAGAGCTGTTAATGAGAGAATAGCTCTGCGTCTCAGCATGAAATCAGGCCAGAACATTTCTACAGGGTGTTTTAAAAGAAAGGAAGATAGAATACAGTCGATTATCACAATAAAACCACTCAGTCTTTCGGTGGTACACCCATGAGAACCTCTATTTGTCACTGTCATCAATTATCATATGGCAAGAAGAAAGTGAAACAGCGCCACACTGCAGTCAAAGCTAAGTGTACCTGCACTAGACTTACCAACAGGTGAATCTGAATGAACACAGTGACAGCGACACTGAACGTTGCAGAGATCTTCTGGAAGAGACATTCAAACTGTCACCAAAGAGCAAAAGTTCAGACTGTTGACTCTTGCACTAGAAAGTTGGTCACAGCAGAAGACAATGCAGGAATTTAGTGTTACAAAACACAATGGTGAAAACCCTCAAGAAGGAAAAGGCTATTTTAGCTGATCAGACAGATGCAAAGAGAGCAGACCTGTCACACGTACAGCTTTATGCAGATGTTTTGCACCCATGTCCCGTTCTCCCAAGCGTGTGAAAAAATTCCAGTTGTTCAACTGTCCTCCAGTTTCATAATTTTTTCACCTCTCACATTTGAGACTATGTCCCGTTTTACCAAATTTGTCTGACATTTACATCATAATAGAAGCATCCTGAAATGCTAATTTATTTCAGTTACTATTGGTATTGTTCCACTTTATTTTTACCTTTACAACGGAAGAGCGATACAGGCATTTTTATTAAATTAATTTAATTTTAATTATCTATCACGTGTGGTCTCGAAACAGCAAATCACAACCATTCTATGAGAGCATTTGAGTTCCTGACCTACCTAAGCAAGCCCACGTTCTGGGCCGACCATTGCACTTATCAATATGGCACCAGCGAAGACGAAACCATGCACGAAGATGGCAGCGTCGCTTTCAAAGAAGAAATGCTCGGAAATATCTCCAGGCGTGGGTCACCGATCTGGACTGAGTAAGTAGAAGGGACAGAGGATTGTCACATGTGTTTTGTCACGTATGTAACTCCCAGTTTAGTATTGCTGCGGCAAGCAAAAATGATGTGATTTTCCACGCAACAACATCCCAACATATGAACCTTGATCAAGTTTCAAGTGAACAATCGTGCGACTTCATTTTGTGTGAACCCAAAGATCCAAGAAATCACCAGGCGAGTGATTATTGTGTCAACCCGATGGACCAAGAGATCACCAGGCGGGTGATTGTTGTTTGAACCCAAAGGACCAAGAGATCACCGGGCAGGTGATTGTTTGTTAACCCAAAGGACCAGGAGATCACCAGGCGGGTGATTGTAGTGTGAACCCAAAGGACCGGAGATCACCAATGATGTGATTTTCCACGCAACAACATCCCAACATATGAACCTGATCAAGTTTCAAGTGAACAATCATGCGACTTCATTTTGTGTGAACCCAAAGATCCAAGAAATCACCAGGCGAGTGATTATTGTGTCAACCCGATGGACCAAGAGATCACCAGGCGGGTGATTGTTGTGTGAACCCAAAGGACCAAGAGATCACCGGCGGTGATTGTGTTAACCAGGACCAGGAGATCACCAGGTGGGTGATTGTGTGTGAACCCGAAGGACCAGGAGATCACCAGGCGGGTGAGTGTTGTGTGAACCCAAGGACCAGGAGATCACCAGGCGGGTGATTGTTGGTGAACCCAAATGACCAGGAGATCACCAGGCGGGTGATTGTTGTGTGAACACGAAGGCCAAGAGATTACCAGGACGGGGATTGTTGTGTGAACCCAAGGACCAGAGATACCAGGCGGGTGATTGTTGTGTGAACTCGAAGGACCAGAGATACCAGGCAGTGATTGTTGGAACCAAGGACCAGGCGGGTGATTGTTGTGTGAACCAAAGGACCAGGCAGGTGATTGCTGTGTGAACCCAAAGGACCAGGATATCACCAGGGCATGATGTTGTGAACCAAAGGACCAGAGATCACCAGGCGGGTGATTGTTGTGTGAACCCAAAGGACCAGGAGATCACCAGGCGGGTGATTGTTGTGTGAACCCAAATGACCAGGAGATCACCAGGCGGGTGATTGTTGTGTGAACCCAAAGGACCAGGAGATCATCAGGCGGGTGATTGTTGTGTGAACCCGAAGGACCAAGATCACCAGGCGTAGTGTTTTGAACCAAATGAATTGAGATTATTGAATTGTTGCAGAATCTTGTGAACAGTTGCAGAGCGCACACAACCTATCGTTTCTGCTGGCAGACCATTACAGGAAAGTCGTGAAGGAGATGTTTCCAGATAGCGAAACAGCCAAGATGCTTTCCTGAGGCCGGCCAATTTGAGATGTTAACTGTATGGAGGTCCTCTATTTAGGTATTTTATAAGGTGTACTGGTGTGTGCTCGTTTACAGATGGCTTGCTCAGCCAGTTCTAGATGTTTGCATTGTAAACTCTGGAGATCCACCATTAAGCTTGATTTTTATAAAGTGTCCTGATTTGACTGGGTGGAGCGGTGCTTGGGACCAGTCACACGCTGGACAAGTCCTGCCGATGCCAGAATGTTCGTTATTCGGCTTACTCCCGGCGATAGTGCGTTGTCAAAGTGAAAATTGAAATTGCTCAATATCAATAGTCATCCGGGGATGATCACAAGTGACAACAATCTAACACAGCTAGGGCTGCAGTTTAAGAAACTCAACTGATCGCAGAAGCATGGCGGTGGTCTGGGTGTCCTACACAAAAGTTCACTGAATTTGCTTGTGTGTAGACACTTTTGAGTTTTTGCAATTGTTGTGTGACATGTTGGAAAAATATAGACTTCTGGTTGACTGAATTTGCTTGTGTTTAGATCTGCAGTGACACCGAGACACTTTGAGGTTTTTCATTTGTTGTGTGACATGTCGGGTACTACATTTAAAGTGGTCTAAATTACATTGTTTCGAATATATAAGTGCTTAAATGTGTAGATTTTGAATATCGGATTACATGTGGAACATTTGTCCACCAGTAAGGATAATTGTAGTGGAGTAGATGTCATAGTGAATACTCAGAGTACTAATGAGACAAGTGTTAGGGTAGTTACAACACCACAATGGGAGTTTGACCAGACAAGACACAGAGGTGTTAATCCAGCCTCCAGCATGTCCACTAGTGAGGACAATAACAATGGAGTAGGTGTCAAAGTAGACCCTCTATGTAGTACTGGGGCAAATGTCAAAGTAAACACAATAGCAGAAGCACTTTGGACTACTGACCAACAGTCACACCCAGATGATCATGAGCCCTGGACATGCAAGTGAGAGCAGGTGACAGTCAGAAGTCCACAGCTCTGCCTTCTTCTCGTGTTCTTGTTAGTATATCGAGTGTAAGGCGAAATGGTGATATTTAGCCGTGAATTGGCTAGGTTTACATTTACGTAAATACGTGCTGTCGTTCGCTAACTTGTCAATACCGCACGCAGAAGAAGTACCTCACTATTATAAATACGTACTGTCAACTACAAAGTTTATATTCCAACCTGTTAGAATCCATGTTAATGCCACGTAAAGGTACCGTCACACGGTGCAACTTTGTTGCTTGTAACAAAGTTGCACCATATTATTATTGACCAACATTTTACAGGAGGTTTGCACGGTGTCGCTCGCCGCTCCGTCCGACCACCTGCCCCTTTGATATTCGTGGCGTAGTGTTCCCCGCACCATACGCCTTTCTCCCCAAGGTGACGTAGGCCGTCACAAGGTGGGCACCCCAACACGCGACTTACTCGCCTACCTTCTCACTCACCGACAGACAGACCCAGAGATCAAACACGTAAGACACCGTCGTTTTTACAATTCACTCCTTACTGCAGCAAACAAAACCATGCCGCTTTGGTCGTCTATATTTCAAGTACCTTTTTTCACTAGAATAAACATTGGGACCTTAGCTTTTTTGCAGCTGCACACCACCTTTTGAATATGCTTCATTCTACTGCTAGATCAGGTATAAATACAGATCAATTATGCCATCAGTTAAAAACACGTTTATTACATTACCTGCCAATTACCACAACTCCGTAGCACTTCAATCAATCTGACGACAACTTGACTATTTTCTGACTCTCTGATTGATCAACCTTTCTGTCTGGGTGCCCCTCTGATCTTGTTTACGAAGGGTTTAGGAGCTATACAAGTTATCTTGTTGTATGTTTTAATTACAGCAAACCTCGACGTCTGGCCAGATCCGCGGCAAACCACCAGAGGTCGCGCCAGACAAACCACCAGAGGCCGCGCCAGACAAACCACCAGAGGTCGCGCCAGACAAACCACCAGAGGTCGCGCCAGACAAACCACCAGAGGCCGGGCCCGACAAACCACCAGAGGCCGTGCCCGACAAAGATTTAACAAGATTTAACAAGATTTAACAAGATTTAACAAGATTGCCACCTAGAGATTCAACTCTAGATGGCAGGTGGACTAGAAAGCCATTTGGCTTATCGAGAGTCCAACCTATCTATCTAAGTATACCCCGCCCTTCTTAGGTATATGTCAATTTTATTTTTAAATATATTAACACTACTAGCACCTACACAATCAGCTGATAATCTGTTCCATTCGTTTACTGTTCTTTGTGAAAATGAAAATGTTCTAATATCTAGTCTACACTGCTTCTTTGCTAATGTAACTCCATGTCCTCTAGTCCTTCTCTCTTCCTTGACTGTGAAAAAAATATTTCTGTCAATATTTTCATATCCATTCAATATTTTAAACACCTCAATCTGATCTCCTCTCAATCTCCTGGTTTTTAGTGTTGTTAAACCACATTCTTTTAGACGCATTTCATAACTAATGTTCCTGAGTTTTGGTATCATTTTGGTTGCTCTCCTTTGTACTCTTTCTAGCATATCAATATCCTTCTTGCGATATGGCCTCCATGCTTGTATACAATATTCTAAGTGAGGCCTAACTATTGTTTTATACAGCAGTATTATTAGTTCTTTTTCTTTGTACACTATATTTCGCCTAATTAATCCAAGAATTTGGTTTCCTTCGCTGCTGCAATTCCACACTGCTCTGATACCTTCATGTCAGCACTAATAGTTAACCCTAAGTCCTTTTCCTTTAAGGTAGAATTTAGTACAGTATCACCCATTGTATACTGTGCATCTTCATTCCCATGTCCTGTGTGAAGGCACTTACACTTTCCAAAATTAAACAGCATTTGCCACTTCTCAGACCATTTTATCAACTTATTAAGATCATCTTGTAAATGCTGTCTATCTGCATCACTTATAATTTTCCTAAACACTTTTGTGTCGTCCGCAAACTTCAACACCTTGCTTGTTATGTCATCATCCAAATCATTGCTATATATTAAGAATAAAATAGGTCCCAGTACTGATCCCTGCGGTACTCCACTCAAAACCGCTTTCCAGTTTGAAACCTCCCCATCAACTACTACTCTTTGTCTTCTATCAATAAGCCATTTTTCTATCCAGTTGATCATTCCATTTCCTATGCCATGGGCCTTTAGTTTAAGTAGTAGTCTTTGGTGTGGCACTTTGTCACAGGCTTTTTTAAAATCTAAGTAGATTATATCTACTGGTGATCCCTCATCTAGCCACTTTGTGACATCTTCCAAAAAACATAACATATTTGTTAAGCATGACCTCGCTTTTAAAAACCCATGTTGAGATGGGTTTATCAATTTATTTTTAACAAGAAAATCAACCAGGTGATCTTTAATTAGTCTTTCTAATAGTTTGCAAATCACCGATGTTAAACTCACTGGTCTATAGTTCTCTGACTTGTTTCTCGAACCTTTTTTAAATAATGGTATAATGTTTGCTTCTTTCCATTCTAACGGAACTATTCCCTCCTCTAATGACAAATTGTACACTGTTGCAAGCGGTATGCTGATTTGTTCTACAATTTCCAATAGTAATTTGGGAGGAATCCCATCCACTCCAGGTGATTTATTATCCTTCATATCTCTTATTTGCATAGCTACCATTGTTGGGGTTACAATTAGTTGTCCTAAATAGTCAAACTCTCTCCCTTCGAACTTAGTCTCAAGTACTGGTAATATACTAATATCTTCCCTGGTAAACACCGAACTAAAGTACTCATTTAGGTTTTCTGCCATTAAGAATCCCTCTGTTATTATGTTTCCATCACTACCTTCTAGAGGACCGACCTTATCTTGAACTTTCTGTTTACTTCGAACATATGCATAAAAACTTTTGCTGTCATGTTTTATATTAAAAGCAATTTTTTGTTCGTAGCTTCTCTTTGAATTTCTAATTTCAGCTGTAGCTTGATTAAGTGCTTCTTTATAAATGCTATAGTCTTCTTCACTTCCGGTATGTCTATATGTCTTCCACATCATTTGCTTGTACTTGATTTTTCTAATGGCTTCCTTCGATAAGTGTTTCTTCTTTGACCGTTTCCCCTGTTTTTTCAAGGGGACAAATTTGTCAACGACGCAGTCAATTTCACTCTTTAAAATATTCCAGCATTCTGTTGCTGTCTTATTCTTCAGTGTGTTATTCCAGTCTATCTTTGCTAAATATTCCCTCATGTCCTTATATCTTCCTTTGTGAAATTTTTTCCTGTACCTTAGTTTTCTATTCCGTTCTCCCTTTACTTTGATGATAAAATGTATCTGGTTATGATCACTACACCCCAGTGGCTCACATATCTTGACATTATCAACAAATTCATTCTGTGAGCTCAATACTATGTCTAACACGTTCTTGCCCCTGGTTGCTTCTAACACATGTTGAGAAAGGAAACTATCTTGTACTAAATTTAAAAACTCTTGATCCTCTCTCCCGGTACTCTGTAGAGATGTCCACTGTATATGCCCATGGTTAAAATCCCCCATAAAAATACAGTCCCGTTTACTCACTTCTTTGATAGCGTTATGTATTTTTTCATTCTCTTCCATTGCTTATGTTTATACTCCGATACACTAACCCAACAGTTAATGTTGAGTTTCCTGTAACTATGTTACACCAGACAGCTTCTTCACATTCTGCTTCTTTTTCTAATTTTATTTCATAAGCTTGGATGGATTCTTTAATATATAAAATAACTCCGCCTCCCCTTCTTCCTAATCTATCATTCCTAATTCGGCATCTGATATATCGGGTGTGGCCCAAGATTCAGTTATACCTATTATGTGAGGGTCAATATCTTCTACCATAATGTTTAGTTCATTTCTTTTGTTTACTATGCTCCTTACATTTAAACAAACACATTTATAACCAAATTCCGTAGGGCTTTCCAGGCTGTTCTTTGCTGATGTCTTTTTGCTATATTTATCTATGCCTCTAGTATTTGGCTTCTCTGTGTATCCCCCCTGCGAAACTAGTTTAAAAAGTTGCAACCTGTTCCATTATTCATCGATCGAAGAAGGTTCTCGGAGAACACTGCTGCGCCCTTTCCGCTTAGATGGAGGCCATCTCTCATAAACATGTCTTCTTTACCAACAAAATGTCCCCACAAATCTACAAATCCAACTCCTTCTTCTTCACACATCTGCTCTAACAGTCCGTTAATTGCCATCCTCTTGCAATTTCTAAATGTTGTTCCCTTCCCCTCAACATTGGCTGACATACAGGTAACTATACCACACACTGACTGACATACAGGTAACTATACCATACACTGACTATGTATCGCAAGGACAATGTCTCGCTATAGTCAGTCACCTTGAGAGTGAAACCTTGAGAGTGAAACCTTGAGAGTGAAACATGTTAATGGAATTTTTTGTGAACTTACAACATGAACCGATCAATGACTGGTGCGTTCTGTTTCAGATCCGGAGTGGGGCCAACACCCCAGTGCCACCGGACGCAACGGCAAAGGGAAACACTAACTACTTTGAAGAGCAACAATATCAGCTGAAGGTGACTAGTTCTGTTAACGTCTCAGAGATGTCACTGACACAATGGTGGAACTTTTATGTAGAGACATATGTGAAGTGATCAGCTGGTTCATTGGCAGCTTTCCTGAAACTATTCAAAACTTATCTATTTCGGGTGCATTGTCTGCCTTGATGGCACTGGTTTATGTTTTATTGCATTGACTGGTTTTAAATTGTTCTATTTGAAACTGTATTTTTACACCCTAATTTATTTATTTTATTTATTCATCTTAGCGTATTTATTATTTATTTATCTTAGCTTACTTAATTATGTATCTTAATTTATTTATTTTATTTTAGCTTATGTATTTAATTCATTTATATTTTAGATTATTAATCAACACATCATATTAATGTGAAGCGCTTTGATTTGGTTGGCATTTAATTACTTAAAGCGCTATATTAAGAAACAGAATTATTATTATTATTATTATCACAAGAGGCGTCAAGTAAAGCTCCTGGTCCAGATGGCATTCCAGGCCGCTTACTTAAAGAGTGTGCAATTGAGTTAGGTCCGGTATTTCAGCCACTGTTTAAACAGTCTGTGGATATAGGTGTGATTCCAACCATCTGGAAAACGTCTGTAGTGGTACCCGTCCCTAAAATGTCATCACCGTCAGAGTTAAACCATTTCAGACCTGTGGCCCTAACGTCCATCGTCATGAAATGTTTTGAAAGACTGATTTTGTCTCACATTCTCCCACAAAAGACCCACATGTTCAATCTCAACTGGACCCATATCAATTCGCTTACCGTTCCAGAAGAGGCACTGACGATGCAATAGCTTGCCTTCTACACAAACTATTTGAACACATGGAGACAGCTGGTAACTATGCTCGAATCTTATTTATAGATTTCAGTTCAGCATTTAACACAATACAAAGGCATGTCATGATTGATAAACTACAGAAACTAGAAGTTCCAGCCGCACTTGTTCACTGGGTTTTCAATTTCTTAAGTAATCGCCCACAGTGTGTTCGAGTGGGTGACACAAAGTCACCAGTGCTTGTTAGCAACACAGGTGCGCCTCAGGGTTGTGTTCTGAGTCAATTTTTGTACACCTTGTATACAAATGACTGTCATAATGTTGATTCATCTACACAATTTGTGAGGTTTTCTGATGATACAGCCATGCTCGCTCTTTTGAATGATTTTGCCTCATACCAGTCATATCTTTCTTCAGTGGTACGTTTCTCTAGTTGGTGCAGTAACAATTTTCTGCATCTGAATGTTTCCAAAACGAAAGAAATGTGCATTGACTTCCGTCGTAATAGAACTGTCATTAGTCCTATTGTCATCAACGGTGAACCTGTGGAACAGGTTGATTCATTCAAATACCTTGGTGTTATATTAGATGAAAAATTGTCATTTACAGAGCATGTTACAGCCGTGCAAAAGAAGTCTCAGCAGCGACTGCACGTTCTTCGAAAGTTACGAGCTTTCTATGTTGATCCACTACTTCTTCTACGCCTTTACCTTAGCATAATTGAGCCTCTCTTAACCTACTGCAGCATTTGTTACTACCCTGCTCTTTCTGTGAAAAACCGTAACAGGCTTCTGAAAATCTCACATGTTTCTGCCAAGATCATTGGTTTACCTACACCAAAGCTCTCCGAAATAATCGACCATGCAATTTTGAAGAAAGCTCGTGCTGTCGCTACTGAGTCTGATCACCCGCTCTCTACGTTCTTCCATGTACTTCCGTCTCAAAGGAGATACCGTTGTATAAAATGTAAAACATCTCGCTATAGCAGGAGTTTTGTGCCTGTGGCCATTAGAATGTTGAATGCTAAATGAGTCATATTGATGTCACCCGGTTGAATTGTTCTTGCAGTGGATACATCTGGAAATTCATTTACATTTTGTTGTGACCATCCCATATATTTTAGATGTGATCATGAGTTGTAAAATGCATATCCTTTTTAAGGACAATAAAGTGAAGGAAGTGAAGTGAAGTGAAGTGAAGTGAAGTGAAGTGAAGTGAAGTGAAGTGAAGTGAAGTGAAGAACGAAGGGCTATGAAGAGGCACGAATCAAACCACCAGAGGCCGGGCCCAACAAACCACCAGAGGCCACGCCCAACAAACCACCAGAGGCCGCGCCCGACAAACCACCAGAGGCCGGGCCCGGCAAACCGCCAGGCCCTGTCAACGTTGATGTCAGACACCGGCAGAACATCCGACCGACCACGGGTACAATGATAACAACCGGTAAGTGATATGCTGCTACGACTTAATGTGTTCAGATCTCCCGTGTTTGTGAATGATCCACAGTCTAATCAAATTGATGTTTATCATTACTGATAGTAAATCATTGTTTTGAGTCGAGGGTTTAATTGTGAAAGCAGTCTGCTTTAGGACGAACACGTACACAATTTTGTATGATCATTCTGACTGCACAATTATCTATCACTAGTTCGTGGTCACACTAAACTACAAGAATAATGCCAGTCGATGTAATAGCGATCAAATGTAATGTCAAATTGGATATGACTAATTGCAACACTACAAACCTATGGTTATTATGTTTGTTTGTCAAAATACACAGTCGCAATATTTTAGTTAAGGTAATGTTTTGGCAAAGAAAGCAGCATTACTTTCTACAACAGTTTAAAATTGTCAATACTGGGGTCATAACTGGAAGCAAGGTGACAATGTTTGTATGGGACAGACATAGTTATTTCTTGAGCATTGAATTGTGAAGCATTTGTGCACGCACGTGTGACTGGAGGACCTACACAATACCAATGACGTTATTTACCTTACACATGCTGTACCAACGTCACCATATGTACGGGAGGTGGCTGTGATCGCCATCTTCATTCTCCTGTCTTGTGTCGCATTAGTCAGGAACAAAACATTGCTGATTAACAAATATGTTCGTGATGACGCAATCGATATTCTTGCAATCACCGAGACGTGGCTGAAATGAGGCGGTGATTCAGCATTTATCACCGAACTTACTCCTGACGGCTACAATTTCGTCCATGCGATGGTGTCGGTCTATTTCATCGTGAAACATACTCGCGCAAACTACTCGCATCACCATGTTTTAAGCACATGGAGCTATTGCGGGCTCGCCTCATGGGAACCAACGTCCATGCCCCATTAATGTTCCTGTCATAGACTTTCTTCAGCTGCAAATTTAACATTTCAGGGACAATATTGCCTACCAGTGCCAACAGTTGCTGCAAAGGCATCCTGAAAACACTCAACAGATAGTTAATGATTATGACACAGTTCTCCGAACGGTCCTTGAAAAACACGCCCCAATCACGAACAGGGTGAGACGAAGGGCTAGACCATGTGCGAGGTACACCAACGATGTGAAAGAAGCTAGAGAGAAGGAGCGCCAGTGCGAGCATCGCTGGAGGACGACTAAACTTGAAGTTCACCGCCAGCTCTATGTTGAATCCCGAAATGCGTCGACGGCTTGCATAACCAAGGCTAAGTGTAAACATTACCAGGACACTCTACAGGGAGCTGACAACAAGTCGAAGTTCCGGCTTGTCAGGTCTTTGGGAGCTATACAGAAGGCCATCTACCCAGAATTTTGCACCACTGAAGATGGTTGTAGCAAGTTTGCACAACCCTTCAGTGAGAAAGTACCAATGATTCGGGCAGAGCTAGATATTTTGTTACACAACTAACATAATCTTTACATGTAAAACTTGAATATGGAATTCATTTTCATGAGCTGGACTGAGCCATGGTGACACAGGCCCGACTGGAGATATTTAAATAAGCATGTTTTCGTCTGTTAAGGATGTTTTTCATTTACATATCAAATGTACTCAAATAATAAAGCGCTTAGCAAAGGTACATACATTTACAAACATGCACATGTAATGTAGATGTATGGATGGACATTATTTGTATAGATGTAAACGGAAAGCTGATAAACAATGTCAGCGACAGGCAAGGTGTAGGTCTTGTACTTAGGTATTTATTAGACTGTTTTTAATGTTCAGTCATCACAGTAAGACGTGATTTAAATAATTCCAATTCAGGTCATTGTTCAAATCGTTGTCCGCGCCTGCGAGCGCCCGGCGGTGTCTGTGAGCATTAGCTCAGTCTCAGACTCGATTGCAATTAGTTAACTGGCATTGCTATTCATTGTGAGGCGACTCTGAAAAACACTTGAGACAATGCCCAGCCAGAAATAAACCAATTATCCGCACCCAGTAAGGTAAATTACGTACAATTTGTTTGTTTTGGGTGGACTGAAAACCGGAAAGAGCCGGATGCTCCCGCAATTTTTTTCACTTATGTTTCGATGAAATTGCGGGAGATTGTTTCTCCCGCGCGGGAGATCGGGAGATTTCCTGTAATTGCGGGAGTCTCCCGCTGAATGCGGGAGACTTAACATGTATGATTATGGGTTTTGGTTATGAGGCTACACGATTTGCGCACGTACGCCAGATATCAGTATAAAAGCAATAGCTGAAGCGGGTTCGACCTCATTATTTCAAAATTCGATGCTGAGTGCTCATTACCTTCATTTTCCAGATTTGTTGTTTTATATTATTCACATTTTGTTTTCCCACCCTCCCTCCCCTCTTATACATGTCTTCACTGGCTTGACTTCATGGCAGTCATACGAAAACCTGTTGTGCTAGACATGTTTATGTACTTTTACTTATTACCTAGCAGTTTTTAAAACTGCTCTGTGGTTGATTGTATCACATACATGTGACGGTAACAACCGTATTGTTTTCTAAAGGTTTGACGCTTTTCCCTGGTAGCGCACAAGGTTTTGCAAAATGGATTTCTCATCGTATTATTGTGTGCTCAGGGTTTTTAGGGTGGAAATAAGTTGATGTACGTATGTTTTTATTGTGATGGCGGAATGACCCACACACCTAGGGTGAATTATGCACAGTAGCTAGTAGTCATTCAGTTGGTGGTAGTGTTTCGCTTGCTATGGTTGCTGTTAATAAAAATGTCATGCACTTGGCCCAAAATCAATCAACTCCTGACTTGTGTTGTTCCTTCTGCATAAAAGGTCTATTCATACACAAGTATTCACCACTGATTGTCCTTCATGATTCATACAGAGTGAACAGGAGTAAAGCTCTAGCTACTAAGTCTGGCCAATAGTGCAAGATCTGTACAGTGTCTGTATAATTTAATACAGTGAACATTGTCAAACATGATGTTCATAAATATTAGTGATAGAACAGTTACAAGGGATGGGATTAAGTATAGATCCAAGTGAGGTGCATTAGCACAAGTCCAAGCATGTTTCCGCAGCACTCATATGGGAAGTCACTGACAGTGGATAACATTGTGCTTTTAATAAGCTTGAAAGAGTGTTCACAATGTGTGTATTACCTCGAGAAAACAAACAAAAACATAAACACCAGCTACACGATACCCTAGCCACATACTTGTGAATTTGTGACTGAAAGAGAGTTCTAAGCTAAACGTAAGAAAAACTAGTCTAATGGAGGTGGGTGGAACTAATGCCAAGTTCCTGGAATTGTTCTTTTGTGTTGAAGCTGCGGGCCTAGTTCCCACAGTCAATACAGCAAGTGGACCAAAGTAAAATTGATTCAGCCAATCATATTCCTACCAGCGTTGCATTGGAATGGTGATTCCATGTACCATATACCTCTTCTGGGTCACAAGTTTGCGCCAGACCTACGGTATGATCTTAATATACAAGAGTGCACACAAAGGTAAAACTTATTACACCATTAAAACTATAGATGTTTCACTGTCTTATTTTGTTGAAAGGATTTGTCCCACCACCAATCCAAAGTAATCTTGGCTGTTTGGAAATGTCACAAGGCATGGTTGGGTGATTCTGTGGAGTTCTCTCATGACTGATGGAGCCATGTCATCCACATGGTGACAACTGTTAGAATATGTCCATGTGGTGAAGAATGTTTGAATATTCAGTCATCCCCAGTCCTGTTGTCACCAATGTCACTTGTGACACATTGAGCAGAAACCACACCACAAATGACACACCAACTTAGGGACGATCTCAAATGTTGGTCACGTCTCAAAAGATATTACTGCTTTAGTATTGGTTTAAATCACACCAAACAGTATTTGAGTATGTGTTCTGAGACAGTGTTTATGATCTAAAACTATTAAATGAATGTTATTGTCAATTTGTATTAATGTTATGCTCATAAGATGGCGCCACTGTAGAATTGATTTCTCACTGATACATGTATATAGTAATCATAGACCAAAACCCACCACATGCAAACTTTGGTTTGGGCAAAATTAACCTAAAATTATTAGCATTCTCTACCACCTCGCCCATCATTTTATCCAGGGGAAACACTGCACATAATCTAAAATTGTGTAACTTGGTAAACATATGAACACACCCCAATATACCAGATTCTATATTGAAACACTCCTTGCAAAAAAACTTGATAATCAACAATGATCAATAACTTTACACACTATTTGCAAGCAATATGTGTGATAGTTGTAATCTATTTTCACGTTCCAACATTAAAAAAGGATTGAGATTTTTGAAGGGTCAGAAGCAGACCCATGCTATAAGTATTAGGCATCTGGGTAACTACTTTCATTGTAACAAAATATGAATGGTATTTCAATGTTCAAATATATGCAGCTTCAGCACCTACTGTCTTCTGTATTGACTGCGGCAGAGGCTTTGCAGCTCAGATCAGACTAATCTCCCACCGATAAGTAAAACACAAGGACAAAACCCTACGACATACAGCAGACAGACAGATGCAGCCCTCAATTGTGGCTGGTTTTTTCAACCTGCATCTTGCAAGCTTATGAGGTCTCTGACCTCATTCCACGGACACAACAACTGCAACCCACTGGCCTGAAGTTCTAAAAAACCTAACCCCGTGGCTCACCAAAATACCCAAACACCACTCCAGGAAGACTACAAAACCCTCAGACTCATGTCCCTGGAGATATGGAGGTATTGGACTAATAGGGAGGTATTAATATTACTCAGTTGTTGCTATTTGGTCTGTAAAATGATGTTGTCATCAACGTTAACCAATCATTTTACTTTCCTTTGACTGTTATCAATTCATTTGTAATCTTGACCCAATATGTATAACTCTTATTGTCTTCATGAACAGTTTTATATATTTAACTTTGTGAAAAGCTCAGAACAGGATACCGATCTTCGTGTATATTTGTGCATAAGAAGTCATTATTATTATAATTATTAAACCTAATATTTTTATCGTGAATTTGTGCTTTAAATTTTAGGTCATTTTACTTTTTAATAGCTCTGCTTCTCAACATGAAATCAGGCCAGAACATTTCTACAGGGTGTTTTAAAAGAAAGGCAGATAGAATACAGTCGATTATCACAATAAAACCACTCAGTCTGTCGGTGGTACACCCATCAGAACCTCTATTTGTCACTGTCATCAATTATCATATGTCAAGAAGAAAGTGAAACAGCGCCACACTGCAGTCAAAGCTAAGTGTACCCTGCACTAGACTTAGCAACAGGTGAATCTGAATGAACACAGTGACAGCGACACTGAACGTTGCAGAGATCTTCAGAAACTAACGTCTCTTCTGGAAGAGACAATAAAACTGTCACCAAACAACAAAAGTTCAGACTGTTGACTCTTGCACAAGAAAGTTGGTCACAGCAGAACACAATGCAGGAATTTAGTGTTACAAAACACAATGGTGAAAAACCTCAAGAAGGAAAAGGCTATTTTAGCTGATCAGACAGATGCAAAGAGAGCAGACCTGTCACACGTACAGCTTTATGCAGATTTCTTGCACCCATGTCCCGTTCTCCCACGTGTGTGACAAAATTTCCAGTTAATCAGCTGTCCTCCAGTTTCATAATTTTTTCACCACTCACATTTCAGACTATGCTACGTTTTACAAAATTGGTCTGAAATTTACAGCATAATAGAAGCATCCTGAAAAGCTAATTTATTTCAGTTACCTTTGGTGGTGTTCCACTTTATCTTTACCATTACAATAGAAGAGCATAACAGGCATTTTAATTAAATTAATTTTAATTATCTATCACGTGGTCTCGTAACAGCAAATCACAACCATTCTATTGGAGCATTTGAATTCCTGACCTACCTAAGCAAGCCCACGATCTGGGCCGACCATTGCACTAATCAATATGGCACCAGCAAAGACGAAACCATGCACGAACAGGGCAGCATCGCTTTCAAAGAAGAAATGCTCGGAAATATCTCCAGATGTGGGTCACCGATCTGGACTGGGTAAGTAGAAGGGACATAGGATTGTCACGTGTTTTCCGCATATGTAACTCCCAGTTTAGTGTTGCTGCGGCAGGCAAAAATGATGCGATTCGCCGCGCAACAAC
The DNA here is from genome assembly GCA_025642075.2 of Ridgeia piscesae. NCBI lineage: Eukaryota > Metazoa > Annelida > Polychaeta > Sabellida > Siboglinidae > Ridgeia > Ridgeia piscesae. Next base: position 68,228 of record JAODUO010002113.1, read on the forward strand.
ATCCCAACACGTGAACCTTGATCAAGTTTCAAATGAACAATCGTGTGACTTCATTTTGTGTCAACCCAAAGGACCAGGAGTTCACCAGGCGGGTCAGTGTTGTGTGAACCCAAAGGACCAGGAGATCACCAGGCGGGTCAGTGTTGTGTGAACCCAAAGGACCAGGAGATCACCAGGCGGGTCAGTGTTGTGTGAACCCAAAGGACCAGGAGATCACCAGGCGGGTCAGTGTTGTGTGAACCCAAATGACCAGGAGATCACCAGGCGGGTCAGTGTTGTGTGAACCCAAAGGACCAGGAGATCACCAGGCGGGTCAGTGTTGTGTGAACCCAAATGACCAGGAGATCACCAGGCGGGTCAGTGTTGTATGAACCCAAAGGACCAGGAGATCACCAGGCGGGTGATTGTTGTGTGAACCCGAAGGACCAGGAGATCAGGCGGGTGATTGTTGTGTGAACTCAAAGGACCAGGAGATCACCAGGTGGGTTATTGTTGTGTGAGCCCAAGGACAGGAGATCACCAGACGGGTTGGTGTTGTGTAGACTTCAAAGGACCAGGAGATCACTAGGCGGGTCAGTGTTGTGTAGAGCCCAAAGGACCAGGAGATCACCAGGTGGGTGATTGTTGTGTGAGGACCAGGAGATCACCAGGCAGGTGATTGTTGTGTGAACCCAAGGACCAGGAGATCACCAGGCGGGTGATTGTTGTGTTAACCCAAAGACCAGGAGATCACCAGTGTTGTGTGAACCCAAAGGACCAGGAGATCACCAGGCGGGTCAGTGTTGTGTGAACCCAAAGGACCAGGAGATCACCAGGCGGGTCAGTGTTGTGTGAACCCAAAGGACCAGGAGATCACCAGGTGAACCCAAAGGACCAGGAGATCACCAGGCGGGTGATTGTTGTGTGAACCCAAATGACCAGGAGATCACCAGGCGGGTGATTGTTGTGTGAACACAAGGACCAGGAGATCACCAGGCGAGTGATTGTTGTGTGAACCCTAAGGACCAGGAGATCACCAGGCGGGTGATTGTTGTGTGAACCCTAAGCACCAGGAGATCACCAGGCAGTGATTGTTGTGTGAACCCTAAGGACCAGGAGATCACCATGCGACTGATTGTTGTGTGAACCCTAAGGACCAGGAGATCACCAGGCGGGTGAGTGTTGTGTGAACCCAAAAGACCAGGAGATCACCAGTGTTGTGTGAACCCAAAGGACCAGGAGATCACCAGGCCAGGTCAGTGTTGTGAACCCAAAGGACCAGGAGATCACCAGGCGGGTCAGTGTTGTGTGAACCCAAAGACCAGGAGATCACCAGTGTTGTGTGAACCCAAAGGACCAGGAGACCAGGCGGGTGATTGTTGTGTGAACCCTAAGGACCAGGAGATCACCAGGCGGGTCAGTGTTGTGTGAACACCCAAAGGACCAGGTTATCACCAGGCGGGGTGATTGTTGTGTAAACCCAAAGGACCAGGAGATCACCAGGCGGGTTGTTGTGTGAACCCAAAGGACCAGGAGATCACCAGGCGAGTGATTGTTGTGTGAACCCTAAGGACCAGGAGATCACCAGGCAGGTGATTGTTGTGTGAACCCTAAGGACCAGGAGATCACCAGGCGAGTGATTGTTGTGTGAACCCTAAGGACCAGGAGATCACCCAGGTAGCGTGTGATTGTTGTGTGAACCCAAATGACCAGGAGATCACCAGGCGAGTGATTGTTGTGTGAACCCTAAGGACCAAGAGATCACCAGGCGAGTGATTGTTGTGAACCCAAAGGACCAGGAGATCACCAGGCGGGTGATTGTTGTGTAAGACCCAAATGACCAGGAAGTCACCAGGCAGTGATTGTTGTGTGAACCCTAAGGACCAGGAGATCACCAGGCGGGTGATTGTTGTGTAAACCCAAAGGACCAGGAGATCACCAGGCGGGTGATTGTTGTGTGAACCAAGGACCAGGAGATCACCAGGCGAGTGATTGTTGTGTGAACCCTAAGGACCAGGAGATCACCAGGCGGGTCAGTGTTGTGTGAACCAAAGGACCAGGATATCACCAGGCGGGTGATTGTTGTGTGAACCCAAATGACCAGGAGATCTCGCAGGCAGAGTGATTGTTGTGTGAACCATAAGGACCACGAGATCACCAGGCGGTGATTGTTGTGTGAACCTAAGGACCAAAGAGATCACCGGGCGAGTGATTGTTGTGTGAACCCAAAGGACCAGGAGATCACCAGGCGGGTGATTGTTGTGTGAACCCAAAGGACCAGGAGATCACCAGGCGAGTGATTGTTGTGTGAACCCTAAGGACCAGGAGATCACCAGGCAGGTGATTGTTGTGTAAACCCAAAGGACCAGGAGATTACCAGGCGGGTGATTGTTGTGTGAACCCAAATGACCAGGAGATCACCAGGCGAGTGATTGTTGTGTGAACCCAAAGGACGAAATCACCAGGCGAGTGATTGTTGTGTGAACCCAAAGGACCAGGAGATCACCAGGCGGGTGATTGTTGTGTGAACCCAAATGACCAGGAGATCACCAGGCGAGTGATTGTTGTTGTGTGAACCCAAAGGACCAGGAGATCACCAGGCGGGTGATTGTTGTGTGAACCCAAAGGACCAGGAGATCACCAGGCGGGTGATTGTTGTGTGAACCCAAAGGACCAGGAGATCACCAGGCGAGTGATTGTTGTGTGAACCCTAAGGACCAGGAGATCACCAGGCGGGTGATTGTTGTGTGAACCCTAAGCACCAGGAGATCATGAGCGAAGTTGTTGTTTGAACACAAAGGACCAGGAGATCACCAGGCGAGTGATTGTTGTGTGAACCCTAAGGACCAAGAGATCACCAGGCGAGTGATTGTTGTGTGAACCCAAAGGACCAGGAGATCACCAGGTGAGTGATTGTTGTATGAACCGTAAGGGACCAAGAGGTCTGGGCGGGTGATTGTGCAGCGAGAACCCCAAAGGGACCAGGAGATCACCAGGCAGGTGATTGTTGTGTGAACCCAAAGGACCAGGAGATCACCAGGCGGGTGATTGTTGTGTGAACCCAAAGGACCAGGAGATCACCAGGCCGGTGAATGTTGTGTAAACCCAAAGGACCAGGAGATCACCAGGCGGGTCAGTGTTGTGTGAACACAAAGGACCAGGAGATCACCAGGCGGGTGATTGTTGTGTGAACCCAAAGGACCAGGAGATCACCAGGCGGGTGACATATAAGTGTTTCACTTCAAATGACCAGGAGATCACCAGGCGGATGATTGTTGTGTGAACCCAAAGGACCAGGAGATCACCAGGCGGGTGATTGTTGTGTTAACCCAAAGGACCAGGAGATCACCAGGCGAGTCAGTGTTGTGTGAACCCAAAGGACCAGGAGATCACCAGGCGAGTCAGTGTTGTGTGAACCCAAAGGACCAGGAGATCACCAGGCAGGTGATTGTTGTGTGAACCCAAAGGACCAGAGATCTCAGGCGAGTCGGTGTTGTGTGAACCCAAGAACCAGGAGATCACCAGGCGAGTCAGTGTTGTGGCGAACCCAAAGGACCAGGAGATCACCAGGCGAGTCAGTGTTGTGTGAACCCAAAGGACCAGGAGATCACCAGGCGAGTCAGTGTTGTGTGAACCCAAATGACCAGGAGATCACCAGGCGGGTGATTGTTGTGTTAACCCAAAGACCAGGAGATCACCAGTGTTGTGTGAACCCAAAAGACCAGGAGATCACCAGTGTTGTGTGAACCCAAAGGACCAGGAGATCACCAGGCGGGTCAGTGTTGTGTGAACCCAAATGACCAGGAGATCACCAGGCGGGTCAGTGTTGTGTGAACCCAAAGGACCAGGAGATCACCAGGCGGGTCAGTGTTGTGTGAACCCAAAGGACCAGGAGATCACCAGGCGGGTCAGTGTTGTGTGAACCCAAATGACCAGGAGATCACCAGGCGGATGAGTGTTGTATGAACCCAAAGGACCAGGAGATCTCAGGCAGGTGATTGTTGTGTTAACACAAAGGACAGAAGATAACCAGGCGGGTCAGGTATTTGCGTCAATGCAAGGACCATGAGATCACCAGGTGGGTTATTGTTGTGTGAACCCCAAAGGACAGGAGATCACCAGACGGGTCAGTGTTGTGAACCCAAAGGACCAGGAGATCACCAGGCGGGTGAGTGTTGTGTGAACCCAAAGGACCAGGAGATCACCAGGCGGGTGATTGTTGTGTTAACCCAAAGGCCAGGAGATCACCAGTGTTGTGTGAACCCAAAGGACCAGGAGATCACCAGGCGGGTCAGTGTTGTGTGAACCCAAAGGACCAGGAGATCACCAGGCGGGTCAGTGTTGTGTGAACCCAAAGGACCAGGAGATCACCAGGCGGGTCAGTGTTGTGTGAACCCAAAGGACCAGGAGATCACCAGGCGGGTCAGTGTTGTGTGAACCCAAAGGACCAGGAGATCACCAGGCGGGTCAGTGTTGTGTGAACCCAAAGGACCAGGAGATCACCAGGCGGGTGATTGTTGTGTGAACCCAAAGGACCAGGAGATCACCATTGTTGTGTGAACCCTAAGGACCAGGAGATCACCAGGCGAGTGATTGTTGTGTGAACCCTAAGGACCAGGAGATCACCAGGCGGGTGATTGTTGTGTGAACTCAAAGGACCAGGAGATCACCAGGCCGGTGAATGTTGTGTAAACCCAAAGGACCAGGAGATCACCAGGCGGGTGATTGTTGTGTAAACCCAAAGGATGACCAGGAGATCACCAGGCGGGTGATTGTTGTGTGAACCCAAATGACCAGGAGATCACCAGGCGAGTGATTGTTGTGTGAACCCTAAGGACCAGGAGATCACCAGGCGAGTGATTGTTGTGTGAACCCAAGGACCAGGAGATCACCAGGCAGTGATTGTTGTGTGAACCCAAAGGACCAGGAGATCACCAGGCGGGTGACATATAGTGTCAACCCAAAGGACCAGGAGATCACCAGGCGGGTGATTGTTGTGTTAACCCAAAGGACCAGGAGATCACCAGGCGGGTGATTGTTGTGTTAACCCAAAGGACCAGGAGATCACCAGGCGGGTCAGTGTTGTGTGAACCCAAAGGACCAGGAGATCACCAGGCGGGTCAGTGTTGTGTGAACCCAAAGGACCAGGAGATCACCAGGCGGGTCAGTGTTGTGTGAACCCAAAAGACCAGGAGATCACCAGTGTTGTGTGAACCCAAAGGACCAGGAGATCACCAGGCGGGTCAGTGTTGTGTGAACCCAAAGGACCAGGAGATCACCAGGCGGGTGATTGTTGTGTGAACCCAAATGACCAGGAGATCACCAGGTGAGTGATTGTTGTGTGAACCCTAAGGACCAGGAGATCACCAGGCAGGTGATTGTTGTGTGAACCCCTAAGGACCAGGAGATCACCAGGCAGTGATTGTTGTGTGAACCCTAAGGACCAGGAGATCACCATGCGACTGATTGTTGTGTGAACCCAAAGGACCAGGAGATCACCAGGCCGGTGAATGTTGTGTAAACCCAAAGGACAGGAGATCACCAGGCGGGTCAGTGTTGTGTGACCCAAAGGACCAAGAGATCACCAGGCGACTGATTGTTGTGTGAACCCTAAGGACCAGGAGATCACCAGGCGACTGATTGTTGTGTGAACCCTAAGGACCAAGAGATCACCAGGCGGGTGATTGTTGTGTGAACCCAAAGGACCAGGAGATCACCAGGCGGGTGACATATAAGTGTTTCACTTTATGTCTACTCCTTTTCAAAAATATTTCTTAATTGTATTTCATTCGTACCATGTGACTTATTATTATTTGTATTACTTGCTTTTTAATGTTGTGTTTTGAAATAAATTGAATTGAATTGAATTGAATTGTTCCAGAATCTCTGTGAACATGGTTGCAGAGCGCACACAACCTATCGTTTCTGCTGTCAGACCATTACAGGAAAGTCGTGAAGGAGATGTTTCCAGGTAGTGAAACAGCCAAGAAGCTTTCTGAGGCCGGCCAATTTCAGGTGTTAACTGTGTGGAGGTCCACCATTTAGGTATTTTATAAAGTGTACTGGTGTGTGCTCGTTTACAGATGGCTTGCTCAGCCAGTTCTAGAAGTTTGCATTGTAATCTCTGGAGATTCACCATTGACCTTGATTTTTATAAAGTGTGCTGATTTGACTGTGGCTGGAGCGGTGCTTGGGACCAGTCACACGCTGGACAAGTCCTGCCGATGCCAGAATGTTCGTTATTCGGCTTAGTCCCGGTGATAGTGCGTTGTCGAAATGAAAATTGAAATTGCTCAATATCAATAGTCATCCGAGGATGATCACAAGTGCAACGAACTAACACAGCCAGGGTTGCAGTTTAAGAAACTCAACCGATCGCAGAAGCATGGCGGTGGTCTGGGTGTTCTACAGAGAAGTTCACTGAATTTGCTTGTGTGTAGACACTTTAGAGTTTTGGCAATTGTTGTGTGACATGTTGGAAAAATATAGACTTCTGGTTGACTGAATTTGCTTGTGTTTATATCTGCAGTGACACCGAGACACTTTGAGGTTTTTCATTTGTTGTGTGACATGTCGGGTACTACATTTAAAGTGGTCTAAATTACATTGTTTCGAATATATAAGTTCTTAAATGTGTAGATTTTGAATATCGGATTACATGTGGAACATTTGTCCACCAGTAAGGATAATTGTAGTGGAGTAGATGTCATAGTGAATACTCAGAGTACTAATGAGACAAGTGTTAGGGTAGTTACAACACCACAATGGGAGTTTGACCAGACAAGACACAGAGGTGTTAATCCAGCCTCCAGCATGTCCACTAGTGAGGACAATAACAATGGAGTAGGTGTTAAAGTAGACACTCTGTGTACTTAGTACTGGGGCAAATGTCAAAGTAAACACAATAGCAGAAGCACTTTGGACTACTGACCAACAGTCACACCCAGGTGATCATGAGCCCTGGACATGTGAGTGAGAGCAGGTGACAGTCAGAAGTCCACAGCTCTGCCTTCTTCTCGTGTTCTTGTTAGTGTACCGAGTGTAAGGCGAAATAGAGATATTTACCCGTGTATTGGCTAGGTTTACATTTACGTAAATACGTGCTGTCGTTCGCTAACTTGTCAATACCGCACGCATAACAAGTACCTAACTATTATAAACACGTACTGTCAATGTTCTGTAAATTCAAAGCGCTTACCCCAAATTTCATGGGCCTTCAGTTAATAACTACAAAGTTTATGTTCCAACCTGTTAGAGTGCATGTTAATGCCACGTAAAGGTACCGTCACATGGTGCAACTTTGTTGCATGTAACAAAGTTGCACCATATTATTATTGACCAACATTTTACAGGAGGTTTGCGCGGTGTCGCTCGCCGCTCCGTCCCACCACCTGCCCCTTTGATATTCGTGGCGTAGTGTTCCCCGCACCATACGCCTTTCTCCCCAAGGTGACGGCGATGCCGCCACAACATGGACACCCCGACACGCGACTTACTCGCCTACCTTCTCGCTCACTAACCGACGGACCACGAGATCAAACACGTAAGAAACCGTCGTTTTTACATTCACTCCTTACTGCAGCAAGAAAACCCATGCAACTTCGGTTGTCTAGTTTTGAAATACCTTTTTTCACTAGAGTAAACATTGGGACCTTAGCTTTTTTATAGCTGCACATCACCTTTTGAATATGCATCATTATACTGCTAGATCAGGTGGAAATATAGCTTTAATTATGCCATCAGTTAAAAACACGTTTATTACTTTACCTGCCAATTACCACAACTCCGTGGCACTTCAATCAATTTGTCGACATCTCGCACTAGTTCATGTCGCATTCATTGGGGTTTCCCTCAACGCATGGCGGACTTATTTGGTACTACAGGAAAGCCCTGGACGCCCTCTTTGGGATTCTTTTAGTAGAAAGCGAGAGGCCTATCTGTGAACAAACGTCACTAGACGCCGCGAGGAGCTGGCAGCGGGCCCCTATTGGCTTAGAGCTGTGCGCTCTCGCTAGCCATAAACAACGTGGAATTGATCGGGTCGCTGCCACAAAACATTGCTAAATACTCGGATTATGTTGTAATAATTTCAATAAACACTTAGCATGATATATCTTCGACAGCGAACATGCCTTGGGAGGTTATTTCGAATGCATCAAATGGAGTAATAGAAGCAAAACGGCCGACTTTGGATCGACAATGTACTTGACTGTGCTTATGTGACCGCGAACTTCAAATGCGTTTTTCTCCGTTTGAAACTTTCTACCCTAGGCATGTTCAGCATCCAATAACTTTGGCTGTGTGTGAGATGTTTTTACACCGTTGGAAAGATTAATACATCTTCTTTCCAACGGTATGACTAACTCAATTTTTTATTTGTTTGACATGCGACTCATTTCGTTAGAACACATCACATTTAGTATTATGACAAGTTTTATTCTCACTCTCAGCTCATGGATGTAGGTATATATGACTTTATCTGTAACCATTAATTAATTGTAGTTAGTTAAGTATTCACGATGTACCGTGTTAGCATTACATTGACATTGCATAAGTAACTTAGGGTTAACAAACTGTGACAAAGTATGAACTGGATGTATCCACTATCTAGTGCATGCCCCACTGGGGCCAGACAAAATAATATTAATTATCATCTGGCCTGCTGGGTTTCACTTGGGTTAATAGAAAACACATGTCCACTATAGGGTAGTAATAGAGATGCACAGCCATGTTAATGACCTAGATATACAGTGCCAAGAATATACAATTATGCACTATTTTAGAAGGTTTATGTATGTTTTTAAATGTAATATTGTGTGTTATATAAATTACAGACTGAATAATTCATTTTGCTCAAGATAAAATATGCATAATGACTTATCTGGGATAATGGATTTCATGTCACGTGAGTCACAGTAACACGAGTCACGCTGATTATCTAATATATTTGTATATTATTGGGAAAAAATTCAAATCACAAATGACATTTATTGAAACCCTATTTATTTGTGTTTCACACAAGGGTATTCATTGTTTGCTATCGTTTATACTTTAAGGAGAAACTTGTCATGTATCAAGTGATGTTTTTGTGCTTTCCATTTGCTGTAACGCGAGTCATGCTATGATTAGATGCAAATAAAAATCATACTATGTAATCAAATTTTCATTTGTTTATATCATTTAATACCTTATACCATTAAGTTCCTCTTTGCATAAATTGAACTTTTTAAATATATTATTATAAGAGATATGTCAAAACAGTTTTCATGGAATGGTCAAAATATGTAACGCGAGTCACATGGAAATGCCCAGGGTGTAAAATAAGTCAACCCAGTAAAGAGCTAAGGAACTGATGTCTAATTGAGTAGACCTACAAACTTAATATTAGTTAATTTTGAATTTTATTTTGGTTCGAAGCCATAATTATTATCCCAATTAGTTGTATATTTTAATACAAATTTATTAATAAAATGAAAATTAAACTTGTTTAAATTGATTTGCTGTGTGATTTATTAACTATAATAAATTGGACAGTTTTCAGATAAATGCAGGCCTAATACAAACACTATTCCTTGTACAATTTGCACGATGCCACGCCTGTAACGCTTATGTCACACCCGTAACGGCAGCTAATTCAAGATGGCCGCTTTATTGTTCACCTTATTCATTAAACTAAGTGTACATAAATACAACTGATATTATACTAATTTATACAAAATATTACAAAATTCTATCATTATTAACAGAGCAGAGTTTTACAAAAGAGCATAGGTGGGGTCAAAACAGGTTCCGTTGCATGTCACACCCGTAACTGTTTTTCAACACCCTATAAAGTTTTCACTTATAAATCTTCAATTTCAAATAATGTTCAGTGTTGTACCTAAGACATCAACTAGGCTACTGGTAATTATTAGCATGTGATTTGGGGGTCTTCACATTTCCACCAAGCATATTTAAAGATAATGACAGACTATAGGCTACTGCTAATTATTGACATGTGGTTTCTCGTTTCTCTACCACTACTTATCTCATCTCTGGTATAAACACCTACTCACTAGTTAATTCCTAACTTAATAATTTATAATAAGCCCTACCATACCAACACGTACAGCATGGCTAAAATAAGACATATTACAAAGTTTATAACTGCTAGCTGTCTTAATTATTTTGTTGCTGTAGTTCATATTAGCCCTATAATATCATTGCTAGTTTATGTAGAAGGCGCAAACAAAGTATATAGTCAGTACATTGTATAACAGACAATTGCATTTCATCATATTATTTGATGTCGACTTTACGTAACATGATTTGCAGATTAGTACTCTTAGGAGGCTTAACGATGTGGGTTCTTGTATTTAAAAATTAAATGTATGTTTCTCCAGGCAAGGGTGGACAAGGCAAAGCTTCAACAAGATGAACAGCGCCAAGGCAGGCTGACCTTGAGCAGCTGGACAACAGGTAGCTTGTTCTCGGTTAACCATGAGTACTAGTAGTACTAACAAGTACTTGGCCCCCCCACCAACCCTGTTCAAAACCAGACACTGTATTAGTAAATACTATTATTAAATTAAATGTCATGAACAGATACATAATTTTGTCTTCTTTGTCTGGATGTATGTTTCACCTATTAAAACAGGAAACTGTTATTGGTAATTTTGTTGTGAAATCGTGAAAAATAAGTGTTGATGCTTTTTTGGCTTTAATAATAAAGGAATGAAAATGCTATGTTGTGAATGTTCTTATTTTAACAACTTGTTGTTTCCTTGTCTGTTGGACTTCCTTATGAGAACATATGTAGTTGTTAACTTGTTTCTTCATTAGATCTTCTACCTGTTGTAAGTCACCAGTACTGTTTCACCAGCCTGGACATTGGGGATCCAAGAGAGAAGTTGACATGCATTCACCAAATAATGTAGTTTTATAAAGATAATTAACTTGTCATGTGGATTTAGCAATTGATTTTATATATTTGCTTTGTAATTAAGGGTAAATACTAATGTCTCGGTTTCAGTTGTTGGTTCAAATCCAAATGGTATGCCTTTGTGCAAAAATATCCCTGGTGTGGGCTTATTGACCGAAACATTGCATTTACCCTTGTAATTATGCTGATATTCCTGTGAAAGTTGTATCAAATCAGTAACAACTGTGGCCAAATTCCGCCATTGGGTCATTCCATGTCAAATCAATCACTTTTTGGCCATTCTTGCATCACCCGACTCCAAATGTAATGAAATTTAGTACGGTTGTTGGTTCACATGAGTATATCAAAATAAAAAATAAAATAAAAATCTAGGTAAAGTATCATTGAAGGTCACTGAACTTTGACCCGATTCGCATACTGACCGCTACAGTAATGCATGTAACTCTGCTATTAATAAAGCTAGAGAAACAAACAATATATCATTGGAAAGCCAATACACATGTGCATATAACTGTCATAAAATTAAAACAATAGTGTAAATAAGAATGTTGTACTTTTAGAAATTTGACCTTTGACCTCAGATACCCATAAATATATCCTCTGATTTTGCTAATAGTTTGTAGACAGTATCCTATACTATTGTAGAAGAGTTCCTGAAAATATTAGAGTGGGGCAGTGGGTAAATAATAAGTTTCAGAGATACATTAAATTAAGTACACCCGTAGATGAAAAATTGCACCAGCTAGGATAGCCCTGTTTAACCCAATAGAAACATACAGCACAATCTCTGATTTTGCTAATATTGTGTACCCAGGATCCAATATTATTGCAGAAGAGTCCTTGAAAATATTAGAGTGGGCAAATAATAAGTTTCAGAGATACATTAAATTAAGTACACTAAGCACTATTTATATAATTGCTATGCAATATACCAGGGGTTATTGTTATGCAATTATCCATCAGAGGGACAAGATTATGCACATGTAAATTTTGTCTGTAATGTTATGTGATTTATGGCATACAATGTTAAAGCATACAAATGACCAACTTGTATTGCATAATACATATGGTAAGCATGGCAGATTGAATTGTATTGACAGTTGATCAGCTTCATGTGTAATGATTTCAGTTTCATTAGACTGAGAGATAATGTGTCAATTGATCTGAAAAAGGTGAAGTAATGAAATTTATAATTAGTGAGCACACACACATATAATTTACACATCAGAGACTGTGCTGTATGTTCATATTGGGTTATACAGTGCTATCCTGGTGCAGTTTTTCATCCACAGGTGTATTTAATTTAATGTATCTCTGAACATTTTTAATTTGCCCACTCTAATATTTTCAGGGAATCTTCTGCAATAATATTGGATCCTGGGTATGCATATGGTTAGGATGGATCTCATAGGTATTGCTTTATTTTAATGTATACACATATACTTGTAGGTTTGTTTATTTCAAGTTCTAAAACAACTCCTTTTAATTATAATGAACACTCACTTACTGATATTTAACTGCTTGTGTTTGCAGGTGTTGAATGGATATCTATCATTGCTTGCGCATGAAAACCCTGGACAGGTATTCCCCCTACCCAGTCACATTGCTCTGAAGTGGGCTGCCAAGACAGGCCATGAATGGATGTTTGAGACAGTAAGTAATTAAGAAGAAGAAACGTAATTTGTGTTGCTTTTCTCACACTTTTCAAAATATACATAGAATACATAGGCATAAAAATAAAAAGGTACAAGTATATAACTTTAAGGTAAAATTTGTACAATGTGGTAGGGAGGTGTTATCGATAAGCCACATTCTGTGATAATAGAAATTTAGTTGAATTGACAAGAGTATGTGTATGTGCGTGTGTACCTGGATGCGTATGTGTTGCCTTTGCATGTGTTTGTGTGCATGAACATGCTCACATATTTACATGATTTGTGGTTTAGTTATCATATATAAACCTATAAAGTTGACAAGTGGTTGTAATGCTTGGTACAACAGTACCACAATGTCATTCCAATAACAACTATCACTACTACCCTAACTGTTGTGATGTATTTAAAAAGTATGCATTCCAGTATACAACCAATACTATAAAGAAATCATGCTTCTTAGGTGCACTTTTGGCAGCTTCAAGAACTGGTTTGCCCGTGTCCGGTCGATCAAAAACGGATCTTTTTGGGGGAATGGGGGAAATTGGGGGGAATGGGTGAAATTCCGGGAATTTCCCGGGAGGGAAATTTTGGGGGTTGGTCGGTGGGCCTTCCCCCCCCCCCCCCCCCCCCCCCCCCCATGACTAGTGGATTTTTTATCCAATGGTGACTGCCAACAGTTGTTATAAATTACATACATATGATGTTACACAACGTTTGTCTTCCACATAAATGACCCTATTAGAACAAAGTTCTGATATATTTTATGTGTCACTAGTTTACACATTTGATAAGGTTTACTGAAAAACATCATTTTTAAGACTGTAATAAAATAGGAAGGTTTAATTGTAACAAAGTATATGTAAATTGAATATTAATGTTACGTTTTACACACCTGGTCAATCATAAAAAAACTATAAGTATGTGGTACACGTGAAAGTATTATTATTACATCATTGTTTATACAGCTATGGTAGGGTTGGCAGCGACCAGTTTAATTTATGAGAAATGGTTTTGTATTAATAATTATTATATAAACCAACTGGTAACAACCTTAATTGGCTCCGCTGTCTGCCCAGAATCGTACATGATATAATTGATTGTTACATTTGTTGTTTATACATACTGTTTGTTTGTACGATTCAAAAAAAATAATATTCATTCATTCATTCATTCAAGATAATACTGCCTATACATTAAAGAACGTGACTGACAGGGGAAAAACTGCTCATATACATTGATGAACGTGACCGACAGTAGAAATACTGCTCATATACATTGATGAACGTGACTGACAGTAGAAATACTGCTCATATACATTGATGAACTGTGACCAAAAGTGGGAAAAACTGCTCATATACATTGATGAACTGTGACCGACAGTGGGGAAAAACTGCTCATATACATTAAAGGAAAAGTGACCGACAGTAGAAATACTGCTCATATACATTGATGAACTGTGACCGACAGTGGGAAAAACTGCTCATATACATTAAAGAACGTGACCGACAGTGGACAATACTGCTCATATACATTGATGGAAAGGGGACTGACAGTGGGAAAAACTGCTCATATACATTGATGAACGTGACTGACAGTGGGAAAAACTGCTCATATACATTGATGGAAAAGTGACCGACTGGACAATATTTCTCATATACATTGATGAACGTGACCGACAGTGGGCAATACTGCTCATATACATTGATGAACGTGACCGACAGTGGGAAAAACCCCAATACATTGATGAACTGTGACCGACAGTGGACAATACTGCTCATATACATTGATGGACTGTGACCGACAGTGGACAATACTGCTCATATACATTGATGAACTGTGACCGACAGTGGACAATACTGCTCATATACATTAATGAACAGTGACCGACAGTGGACAATACTGCTCATATACATTGATGAACAGTGACCGACAGTGGACAATACTGCTCATATACATTGATGAACAGTGACCGACAGTGGACAATACTGCTCATATACATTGATGAACAGTGACTGACAGTGGACAATACTGCTCATATACATTGATGAACAGTGACCGACAGTGGACAATACTGCTCATATACATTGATGAACAGTGACTGACAGTGGGCAATACTGCTCATATACATTGATGAACTGTGACCGACAGTGGACAATACTGCTCATATACATTGATGAACAGTGACTGACAGTAGACAATACTGCTCATATACATTGATGAACTGTGACCGACAGTAGACAATACTGCTCATATACATTGATGAACTGTGACTGACAGTAGAAATACTGCTCATATACATTGATGAACTGTGACCGACAGTGGACAATACTGCTCATATACATTGATGAACTGTGACCGACAGTGGACAATACTGCTCATATACATTGATGAACAGTGACCGACAGTGGACAATACTGCTCATATACATTGATGAACAGTGACCGACAGTGGACAATACTGCTCATATACATTGATGAACAGTGACCGACAGTAGACAATACTGCTCATATACATTGATGAACAGTGACCGACAGTGGACAATACTGCTCATATACATTGATGAACAGTGACCGACAGTGGACAATACTGCTCATATACATTGATGAACTGTGACCGACAGTGGACAATACTGCTCATATACATTGATGAACAGTGACTGACAGTGGACAATACTGCTCATATACATTGATGAACTGTGACCGACAGTGGACAATACTGCTCATATACATTGATGAACTGTGACCGACAGTGGACAATACTGCTCATATACATTGATGAACTGTGACCGACAGTGGACAATACTGCTCATATACATTGATGAACGTGACCGACAGTGGACAATACTGCTCATATACATTATGAACGTGACCGACAGAGAAAAACTGCTCATATACATTTGAACGTGACCGACAGTGGGAAAAACTGCTCATATACATTATGAACAGTAAAGGGGCAATACTGCTCATATACATTGATGAACTGTGACCACAGTGGACAATACTGCTCAATACATTGATGAACTGTGACCACAGTGGACAATACCCCAATACATTATGAACGTGACCGACAGTGACAATATGCTCATATACATTATGAACTGTGACCGACAGTGGACAATATCTCATATACATTAAAGAACTGTGACCGGTGGGCAATACTGCTCATATACATTGATGAAAGTGACCGACAGTGGGCAATACTGCTCATATACATTATGAACGTGACGACAGTGGGAAAAACTGCTCATATACATTATGAACGTGACGACTGGGAAAAACTGCTCTATACATTGATGAACGTGACGACAGTGGACAATACTGCTCATATACATTATGAACTGTGACCACAGTGGGAAAAACTGCTCATATACATTGATGAACGTGACCACAGTGGGCAAACGCTCATAACTTAGAACTGTGACCGACAGTGGACAATACTGCTCATATACATTATGAACGTGACCACAGTGGACAATACTGCTCATATACATTGATGAAGTGACCGACAGTGGCAATACTGCTCATATACATTTGAATGAC
>JAODUO010002114.1:0-40532 GCA_025642075.2 Ridgeia piscesae
AAAAATACTATCCAACCCATTTATTATTTTAAAACTTCCAATAAATCGGCTCTCACCCTTCTTGTTTCTAAAGTTGTTATTTTTAGTATTCTTAGTCGACCTGGATAGTCTAAATGCCTTAATTCAGGAATAATCCTGCTCATCCTTCGTTGTATAGATTCTAATATATATATATATTTCTGTTTAAATGGGCGCCATGCCTGAATACAGTAATCAAGGTGAGGTCTCACTAGACACTCACAAATCGCGTTTGCATCGAGTAATGTCGCGACCGGTTCCCCGCGGACATACCCGACCGTCCACGAGGTTCCATTGCGCACCCACGTCGCCGGAAGTGAAGTCATTCGATACGATATATCACTTTACAACGTTGGCCAAAACATTGAAAGGAATCTGCCCATTATGTGCATATAACAGACGTGCGGTGTAGAAAGTAACACTAAGCCCGGCGCACATGAGAGCTATCAGCTGAGCTAACAGGCACGCGCGTCTGTTGGATCAACTGATAGTTCACGCCGCGTTTCAGCGCACACGGTGGGGAAAATGCTGAGCTAACCGCTTCATGACAAGTGACTAATCCATCACGTGGTCTGGTTGCCTAGCAAACGACTTCAAAACTGTCAGAAAAACACGTGCAATACTCAGACATTCCAACGACTGTTTTCTTAAAATTGTATTTCTTTACGATAAAAACAACCCACAATTGTGAAAGTTACAACTGCATGCAGAATCAGGATTGTTTGATTGATGTGGTTTTCACTGTAGTAAGCCATAGTAAACTGTGATAGTAAATCATAGTAAAATATGGTATCCATTATAATAAACAAATGTCAGTGAAATGTGATATTATCTATAGTAAGCATAATATATATATATAAATATATTAAAAATATATATAATATATATATATATATATATATATATATGACATATATATATTACATATATATATATTACATATATATATATATTTTATCATGCCTTACTATAGAGAATATCACATTTCACATTTGTCTACTATAATGGATACCATATTTCACTATGATTTACTATGGTAAATATCACACGCTGCCATTTTCCAAAGGGGCAGCCAGCGGCTATTGGCATAGGATATTTTTGATTATACATTATACACCCTCAATGCATCCATTTGGCTAATGTCTCCCTCTTAATAAATAACACGATCTGATCATGTACAAATCTGTATCGTTATGCCGTGGGCTTACTTACAGCATGGAATTTTAAATGAAATATGGCATACAATATGCATTCCTTTTATAAAGCTGGGTGAAGAATTGTCCTTTATTATATAGGTAACAGTGTGGGACATAAGACTACAAAAGTACTCCTCCCACGGGATCGCAATAACCATTACATCGCTGTTATAATGATCTTGGTATATACGTTGCGTGCTTGTGTGGGTGCGTGCATGCGTGGGTGTGTGCTTGCTTGCATGCATATGTTTGTGTGTACCGGGGTCATGGTCGCAGATTCGGCTGGGCACAGATTCGGCCCGAAACTACATAATCTGGGACCGCGACAATAGCGGGCCAGGATTATCCGTTGCTACTAACATAGTTTCCGATTAAATCAAACCGAGTGACTAAGTGATGTTGCCTAACAATTAAATGTTTACAAAAATGAATTTCAAAATGAGTTAATATTGCCATTTTCGGTAACATTTAATATTCAAAACTGTTTACGTATATACAGCAATAGGGGCGTAGAAAAGCCCCTTTGGCTGGTCGTCCATTGGTAAAACAATGTGGTAGTTGCTACAACAGTATAGTTAGTCGTCACATATGTCTGTCATGAGCAGCCTCAACGCAGTGATGCCGACGTAGCCACGCACACCTTTCCCGGGGAAACGGCACAGGTAGTGGCCCCGACAACGCTCGGTGTCGTTATTCTGCTGTGGAAGGATAACTCCGAACTCGACAAACACTTTAAGGCCATATAGAGGCAGTTTGTCCTGCAGTAGCCGAGACAGCGCCGCCAGAGCGTAGTTGTTCCGACGAAGTCGACGGCCGCTTCGATCGTGGTCTGGAAATGGCGGCGATGTTAGAACGACCATTTTAAACCCGATTTTGTCCGCGAGGCGTTTGATATTAACCAATGCTTTGAGGTAGATATCGAAATCCGTTCCAATCGCGTTACTTATACCACGATACGCAACAGCGTGAGCGCCAGTCTGAAAGAGCACAATGCTGTGCCTTGTCAAGTGTAGTTTCTGCAAATAGTTTTCCCAAAGAGGCACGAAATGATGACTGTACGTGGCTCTATAGTAGTGCTTATTATCCTTTGAAAACGAGTTGTGTTTACGCTCGACATTGTCCATCGATCGTTCTCCGAGACACCGAGTTATCAGGTAGTTGAACTTGTAGCGCATGTGCGAAGCACCGACCATCACGAAACGATCGACCTTTCTCCGGAGACACTCACAAATCGGGTTTGCATCGAGTAATGTCGCGACCGGTTTCCCGCGGACATACCCGACCGTCCACGAGGTTTCATTGCGCACCCACGTCGCCGGACTGTTGGCGTGGCCGTGCGTCGTGCACCGAGTGGTAGTGCTCCAAGGGCAGACGGAACGACGCAGCACTAACTGGTCCAGTGGATGGACTGGTTTGTCGTAACTGACGTAGAACAGAAAGTCGACACACTGGCGCTGTATCGTCAACACTGCGCACGTTGTCGGAGGAGCAGGACACCAGATGGTGTACGTGCCGTTAAAGTAGTCCGTGTAAGAACACAGTTGTCGCTCCGTCGGTGAGTCGGTCTGCACCAGAAAGCAGCTGCCACCAACCGTTCGTTTGCCGTTGTAAAACTCGTCGAGATGAACACGGACGTCGCTACATCGGCGGGTCGCCTCCACGACCCTTATGTCGTACGTGTACCTCGTCTGGTCGCGGGTTTTCTTCTCATACGCGCCGCGCGTTGCCATGTTGATCCAGTGTCGGTATTGCTCGAGTTGCGTCTGTCCAACCGGAAGTGAACTTGGCGAGTTGTCAGTCGATTCACAGGCACACGATGATCTGATTGGCGGTAGCACCGTTAACCATCTAACTGGGAACATATCCGAGAACAAAATGCACACCGCAACCCACGAGACGGTCAGTATAATGGCAGTCGTTTTTAGTGACAGCATCGTGAAAACTGAGTGGATTGACTTTAGTGCTTCGAGTGCGCGGACTGCAGACCTGCTACTGTTTGGTCGATTATTCTCTCCTACCAAAGGCAATCGATCGGATGTATCACTTTACAACGTTGGCACATAAGATGACATGAATCTGTCCATTATGTGCCTATAATGGACGTGTGGTGGAGAAAGTAACACTTTACAAGACTTTCCCGCACGAAGTTTGCATCGTCCTGTTAATAGGGCACCAATCGGCCTCTCTGATCACAAACTGGTTGTCTGCATACCATCCGCATCATCAAACTATACAGCACCGGTGGTAGCCAGCACACCATCTCGTGGTCATAAACTACGATACATGTCGACTTTAGCGATATCAATTCGAATGGTTATTCAATTTATCAATATGCAATATTTTGCTGTATGTGTTGATGTTCTTCGTGCATTTTCCAACTACGGAGTTTTGGGGCTAAGATATCTTATTAGGCCTATAATTAGCAACTTCAATTGTGACTAAATATTAAACTACTTTGTTTTTAATGCATGCATAGTTATCGATTTGTAGTAAATTCAGACTTGCACACATACATTTTCACGTAGTGCCATTTCCAAACAATATCGTATTTGTTTAGTGAACACAACGTAGAAGTTTATACATTTCGTTTTAGTAGAATTCATCTGATAATGTGTGTACTTTTATTTATTTATATTCCTTACAATCATAATATTATTTATAAATTCATAATGCTCTAATGTTTATAATAATGTTACGTGACTATCTATTATTATGATGATTATGATATCTTATATATTATATTGAAACATTACTAAATGGTTGCCAATGTGTAGGACGCTCACAAATAAATGCCTTCTAGTTAAAGACAGGCGGGATGTCTGGCTTTTTTCGTGAAGCATATGCGCATTTCCTTCATCTTATCGTTCAGTGCTATTTTGTTGGTGGTAGTCCATTGTGCGTTGGCATAAGAATGATGTTCGCCATTGGGTTAAACAAATTTGGCAGTCCAAGTGATTTAGTCAGCAGAGTATGGCGATCTACTCTGTCAAATGCTTTGCTGAAGTCAACGAGTACTATGCGGATCTGTGCACCAGCTTAACTAGTGATGTTTACTTTAGTGAACTATATTGTTGAGGGTCAACTTGGTCGTCGACGATGGCCGTTATCCAGACCCTGTAAATTGTCGCAGTAGCCTGGATTTTACGTTCATAGTACCTTCGTTGCTATGACTTTCTTTCACGGATAGCTTTGTTGCTACATTGATTGTACAATATTCGATATCCGTCATGAAGTGCTCTATGATGGCGACAAATTTAATGGCGAAACTACCTACCAGGGGTACCCACGGTCTGTCACTTGAGCAACGTCTGAATTGGCAAAGAAGACGCAAGTCAAGTAATGTTTGTTCTTATTGTAAAATTGAAGAAATCCAGTTGCTCTTCGCAGGTTGGGAGACGGCAAAGTGTTTTCCATGAGGTGGTTCGAAGGGCTTCTGCAAAATAGACCTGGTTACGTAGTTAATGACTGCAAGATGGTGTGCTGGACACCATCCGTGCTGTGTAGTTAGATGATGTGGATGGTATCCCTTGTGATCAGAGAGGCCAATTGGTGCCCTAATAACAGGGCGATGCAAACTTCGTGCGGGAAAGGTGACACCGCCGCCTTGTAAAGTGTTACTTTCTCCACCACACATTTGTTATAGGCACATAATGGGCAGAATCCTTTCATTTTATGTGCCAACGTCGTAAAGTGATACATCGGATCGATTGCCTTTGATAGGAGAGAATCATCGACCCAAACAGTAGCACGTCTGCAGTCCGTGCACCCGAAGTACTAAAGTGTATAGTCAATGCCGTCAGTTATCACGATGCTTTCGCTAAAAACGACTGCCATTATACTGACCGTCTCGTGGGTTGTGGTGTGCATTTTGTTCTCAGATATGTTCCCAATCAGATGTTTAACGGTGCTACCGCCAATCAGATCATCGTGTGCCTGTGAATCTGCCGACACGTGGCCGAGTTCACTTCCGGTTGGACAGACACATCTCGAGCAATACCGACACTGGAGGAACATGGCAACGCGCGGCGTGTATGAAAAGAAAACCCGCGACCAGACGAGGTACACGTACGACATAAGGGTCGTGGAGGCGACCCGCCGATGTAGCGACGTCCGTGTTCGTCTCGACGAGTTTTACAACGGCAAACGAACGGTTGGTGGCAGCTGCTTTCTGGTGCAGACCGACTCACCGACGGAGCGACAACTGTGTTCGTACACGGACTACTTTAACGGCACGTACACCATCTGGTGTCCTGCTCCTCCGACAACGTGCGCAGTGTTGACGATACAGCGCCAGTGTGTCGACTTTCTGTTCTACGTCAGATACGACAAACCAGTCCATCCATTGGACCAGTTAGTGCTGCGTCGTTCCGTCTGCCCTTGGAGCACTACCACTCGGTGCACGACGCACGGCCACGCCAACAGTCCGGCGACTTGGGTGCGCAATGGAACCTCGTGGACGGTCGGGTATGTCCGCGGTGAACCGGTCGCGACATTACTCGATGCAAACGCGATTTGTGAGTGTCTCCGGAGAAAGTTCGATCGATTTGTGATGGTCGGTGCTTCGCACATGCGCTACAAGTCCGACTACTTGACGACTCGGTGTCTCGGAGAACGATCGATGGACAACGTCGAGCGTAAACACGGCTCGTTCTCAAAGGATAACAAGTACTTCTATGGAGCCACGTACAGTCATAATTTCGTGCCTCTTTGGGAAAGGTATCTGCAGAAACTACACTTGACAAAGAACAGCATTGTGCTCTTTCAGACTGGCGCTCACGCTGTTGCACATCAAGGTATAAATAACGCGATTGGAACCGAGTTCGATGTCTATCTCAAAGCGTTGGTTAACATCAAACGCCTCGCGGACAAAATCGGGTTTCAAATGGTCGTTCTAACATCGCCGCCATTTCCAGACCACGATCGAAGCGGCCGTCGACTTCGTCGGAACAACTACGCTCTGGCGGCGTTGTCTCGGCTACTGCAGGACAAACTGTCTCTCTATGGCCTTAAAGTGTTTGACGAGTTCGGAGTTATCCTTCCACAGCAAAATAACGACACCGAGCTTTGTGGGGACCACTACCTGTGCCGTGTCCCCGGGAAAGGTGTGCATGGCTACGTCGGCATCACTGCGTTGAGGCTGCTCATGACAGACATATGTGACGACTAACTGTACTTTAGTAGAAACCAGCACATTGTTTTGCTAGTGGACGACTAGCCAATGGGGCTTTTCTACGCAATTTTGAATAATAAATGTTACGGAAAATGGCAATATTAAATCACTTCGAAATTCATTTTTGTACATTATTAGTACATCAGTTAGGCGACATCACTTCCTGTTGTAAATCGAAAACTATGTTAGTGACAACGGATATTCCTGGTCCGCTATTGTCGCGGTCCCAGATTATGTAGATTCGTGCCGAACCTGTACCCAGCCGAATCTGCGACCATGACACCGATACACACAAACACAAGCATGAAAGCAAGCACACACCCACGCGTGCACGCACAACCGAAGCACGCAACGTATATACCAAGATAATTATAACGGCGATGCAATGGTTCATGCGATCCCGTATTGTTGTTCAAACTTGAATCGTGTCTCTCAGCTGCCAACTGTCACGTAGGTATAGATATTGATCCTCTGTTTTCATTATACATGAGGCATTAATAAATGCCATCCGGAAGAAGGAAGCCAAGACGACCAAAGACAACATGGTAGAAGAAGTAATGGCGGAGCTAGAAGAGATGGGGCTCTCGTCTGGCTAGACGCAGGCGGCAGTGAAGGACAGGTCAATGTGGAGGAGTACTGTTAGCTTTATGTCCCACTGGGGGTGAAGAGGGTAACTAAAAGTAGTAATGAATAAGACACAATGTCTGTATTGCTAAAACTGTATGCTCTTCATATAAAATGTCTACCACCAAGCCACATACAATTATTACACATCCATTATTTAATAAGACATTTGATGGGTAATAATTCCTTCAGCCACGTCGCAAGTACTGCACGAAGAGTATCACTCCAAAATATAGTAAAGGCTGTCATTGTCTTTCATTTACGTGGCTAAGTGAGTAGTGGCAACGCTGAGCGAATTAAATTGTGAAGCTTCGAGCCGATTCATACACCAATGATAGTCAAATTTTCTAATATTTCACAGCGCCCTGACTTGACAAGACTTTGATATGTGAACATATTTCATTTTGTACACTTAATGTGACGTTTGCTGGCATAATATGCGACTGTGTGATTGAGTTAAACGATCTGTGGCGTTCTGTTATTACGTGTAATTATACCAATAAATATGTAAATTGGTATTTAATCTTCGACAATTTCTGTCAAGGCAACATAAAGGTGCCGCTGTCACGTATATGTGGATTTTACGTTGTTTGAGACATTAGATGTAGAAACAGCACACTACGTAACTGTTCTTCCTACCACTTATAGTACAGCCACTGAACAGCGCAATAACATATTGAATGAATTTATTCGAAATCTTTAGTCGCCCTGTCACGCTCGCTTCTCTGCTTGTGGTGTATGGCATATCAGAAGCCGCATTCAAACGCTGTGGTTATTTGCAAACGTTGGTGGCTAGCTATCTATTTTAACGACACAATCGACACATTGATGCGTCGTCTCGTAATTTGTAAAAACGTCCAAATTATGTACCAATTTTAATTAGTGGGGGAGCGTGGTCGCGCAGTAGAGTGACTGGAGGCGATTGTTCAATCCTACCTACCGCCGTTTCGAAACTTACGCTAGTTCGTAAATCCCACATTTACCTGTGTCTTTCGGAAGAGACACTAAAGGCCGGTGGTCCCTCAAGGCCAACTCACTTAGATGATGTGGCGTTGGCGCTCAACTAGTAACTTCACAACATGTAACGTGCTGCTTAGTAACATTCATAATTTCACTACAGGAAATTTCAATTACCCAATGCAAAATCGACTAGATAATTTGCTTTGGTTATAATGAGGGTTACAGCAGGGGCAAACGCTTGGAGGAAAGTCGAAGGGGTGACGGGATGTCACGTTAACGTAATATTGTGCTCTGTTCGTGTGTTTCCCCGGTATCCATGAATGCACTAGAAACGATGAAACAGAGGAACAACAAGTTGCAGACTAGACTTTACAATCGGCATCTACCCATCCAACCCTAGAAGACGACTATTTCCCCTATTGTATACGTCAACACTGGGACGACAAAATATGCGTAACGTCGTAGCCGCAGATATGTGATCCCTTGAACCAACATGTCCACAACTTGCGGAAGGCGGCGTTGGCCAGCTGTTTTCGACGATCGACAACTCTTCCTTGATTTAGTAAAGGAACGAACGCGAAGAACTGACGAAGTTCGTGTTGTCAGCGTACTCGACGTCCAGCGGTAGGGTGGCGTCGGCTGGTGGACGTGCCGGGGAACGCGGTCATAGGTCACGGTTTGTTGCCTCAACGTATACAGTATATAACACCGGGCTGAGGTTGTCGCCTTGCGGCGTGCCTCGTGTGGATGTAAACACCAGTTGTCAACAGGGAAGGTATCGAGCTTCCCCAGTTACTGACTGGTAAATTTACCTAACTGGGTCACGTAGGGGTCATGAACTGGTATTCACGGTAAACACGAGGTGGTGAGAATTCTGCATTACACATTACAATCGCCAGTTGAAAGACGCGGCTCGCACGGCGTGGTGACGAGTAGTGATCGAATCATTCCCAGTTACGCCAGCGATATCCGAAGACAACGTCGACAGTGCTGCCTCCACGTCGGACACCCGATAGTGACGGCGATAGGTACTCGTCAACTATCGTCGACATGATCCTCAATAACACGATAAGGGGCAATGCACACTGAGAGTATCGGAAGTACACCAGTGCACTAGACGTCACTAAAAATACCTTAGAAAAGAACTATAATTTGTATTCCACACAAGACACATACTTCACTCGTCCTGGTAGCTAAGTTTAACTCATCATCCAACAATCTTACCAACCTATTCAGATTTTGGATTCGGCCATCTATGGCTGGTGATAAATGCAAAAATCTGGAAGTGATAGAATTGCTTGGAAATGGATTGCCGCTGCGTAAAACTATAATTGTTATGGTGCCTGAACATGGACGATATCAGTGTGGTTGGTTGCGCATATACGTGCAGGTATAATAGATCATACTTGTATACGTGTTTTTTTGTAATTCTGGATGATATGACACTTTGCTTAATAAAAACATATTTAATATGTGTGTTGTAAAACTGAGTGATATAAAGTTGATTGATCGATAGTATAAATTTGTGTCTTATCCTAAAATGGCTATCTCGCAAGTCTTTTTTTTAAATAAATGTATTTACATCATGAATTACAATTACATATTTGATTTGTATATTATCGGAATGCCAGTTTAGCATTTTGGGGTAGTCTGTTAGACGATACATTACGCATTTGCAAAATTACTGGTCGACAGCTGCAGCCAGTGAAATATCAAATGGCTATACAGGTTTGTTGATAGTGGCATGAAAAATGTTAACGTTTTATTTTTCTGTAAAAAAACACAATTAAATTGTATTGTCAAAAATGATATGTATTGCGGGGAAATGCTGATTCATAATTGTTATGGATTAGGTTTCATTAGTTGTTTATTTCGGCCAATATTTCTTTGTAGATCGGCCATTTACAAACGCAAATTAAACAACTTCAAGTTTGTTCCAGACAGACATGTACAACATTAATTGTGCAATTTAACGTTGATTGATCGTGGAGAGAGGGAACCATTCTGACGTAATTACAACCGTCCATCTAAGGAGTGCGGTAGTTTTACGTCGCTAAGCCATCGTCGACACGGTGAAGACGTCAAACAAATATTGTCTAGGCATGTGGATTCAATAGAATGAATGATAAGTTGAAACTAATGTTTGGTTTGTTGTCGTTCATCTATATCACATCGACTCTATCATCACATAAAATACCACGAACTACACACTCGCTTGCACACACAAAAGTACACAGACATACACGTGCACGCACGTACGCATACACACACACACACACACACACACACACACACACACACACACACATGCACGTACACACATACACAAACTACTAAAAGTGTGAAACCACGACTTCGGTAAGTAATCCTATAGTTCTTAGTCTAGTCGGCAGCAATCGCTGAATGCTTAGCGTTATTATGGTTAGCAAAAGGCGTCCGCTAGCGACGATATCCCATTGTCTTGTCGGGATAATGTATTTAATCACACCGAACTAACCTGTCAAGTAAAGAGATACTGATCAATGAAGCGACGAGTCGGTTGTGCCCCGAGCTATTATGTCGGTCTAGGATTACACCGGTAATTATATATATAAGCGGTCCGTCGACAAGATACGACACGACAAGCATGATGTATTATGATCATTTGAGTACACTGGCTTTTGAGTCGACCGTCGCACGCTGTTCTTTACTGTCGCGTTTACCATGTCACCAACTGACGCTAGCGGACAACTGTAACTTGGTATCCGCCATTTTAACTTGAAATGGCGGTACACACAGTCGCGCGCGGACACGTTTCTACCAAACGGATCGTGCCCGAGAGCGTACCTGCCGGCATGTGGCACAACGTGAACATATTTATATCCGGGTGCCTCGTCGGTGTGTTGATCGGGGTCGTGTTAAGACAGTGGGCCGAGCCGCAGTTTGTGCCCGTTCTCGTATTCGAGCCTGCGGCAACAGACTGTGACTGTAGCAAGGATGACGTATTGAGGGCATTGCCTGAGGCGGGGAGTATTACTGTAGCGTACGGTAGGTGGCGTAGTATATATAATTGTGAGTGTATGTGTGTTTCTGTATATTTTATATATATATATATATGTGTGTGTGTGTGTGGTGTGTGTGGGGTTTTGTGTGTGTGTATGTGTTTGTGTGTTGTGTTTGTGTGGTGTGGATGTTTGCTTGCGAATGTGTGTGTACGTATGCGAAAGTGTTTGCGTGCGCGCATGTTTGTGTGTGTGTGTGTGTGTGTGCGCGTGTTTGTGTGTGAATGTGTTTGTATGTGAGCATGTACACGTTTATGTATGTGCTTGTGTTTTATACATGTTTGGTGTTTACGTGCGTTCGTATGAGTGTGCGTTCTCTGGCCCATGGTGACGTGTCATGGTATCATACTATCATAGACAGATGAATATAAACAACTAGGTAATGGTGCGAATCTCCATTATGCATTTGCGGTAATTATTCTTACTCGTATTTGTGGTACTGACAGGTTAAATATTTAAGTACCAACATAAGTGACAATAATAATGCGGTGCCCATTTATAAACAACTTAGGATTACTAACAATGTTATAGCATTTGCTTAACCGTTACTTCTAACATTTTGCTGCTGTGTTTTAATGTACCGTGTTTGATTAGTTGATTGTGTCCAGGTCGTTTACATCCAAGTACACAAAGAAAATATCATCCACGCATACTGTGTTGTTGCGGTAATGCCTGCAGATGGACCCAGGAACCACAACGGGGTCAGAGTGCTCTGCTGGGTGAACCTGGTGTCACTGTCAAATGCGAGGCTGTTGCGTCATATGTGGGGACAACGCTGCGACATCCTTCTGTTCGCCAGCGACCTTCGATACGGCGACCTCGACACGTTGAACATCCCCTTGGAAGCCAGGCCGGAAACACCTGACGGAGAAGACCATGAACTCCTTCGACTATGTTTACAAACACCACCTGAACGATGTTGACTGGTTCTTACGAGTCGATGACGACACGTTTGTCGTCATGGAGAATCTGCGTCACTTCCTGTTTCACCAGAACACTTCCATGCCGCGGTTCTACGGGCACACAGCGTACAAATTCCTCGAGCATGGATTTCCCAGTGGCGGGGCCGGCTATGTGCTGAGTAGGGAGGCCCTAAGGAGGTTCGGCAATCGTGCGCCAGGTGTGTATGGCAGCGACGCCTAGCGGAATGTACAAACACGACGATGCATAGCTTGTACTTTTGGGCTTGTCACATCATCACATACCTCCAATGTATCTTGTAACCTACCGACTATGTAGATTTGTTTTACCGAAACAGATGTTTCAACAATTTAATCTTTACTATGCTCTCCGTGCAGTCGTAATGCGCTAAGCTGCCGTAATTCTAACAATATTCTTGCCATATCATTACTTCTCGCGTCATCTCATTGAATTGTTATCGTAAACGTTATTGATTTCATTATTTACTACTCCCATGCGACCGGAGCGCACGCCTTTTTATCCGGAGCACTGCCGTGTAAACAAAGTGAACGTAGTCTGACCGAATGAATACTATTTCTGTAAAACAAAATCGTTAATATAAACATGTCTGAGCAACACACTACATACACACCACACCACACCACACCACACCACACCACACCACCACACCACACCGCACATATATATATATATATATAGAACACGCAATACAAATCCACGCACACACCACACACACACACACCATACTCTCTCTCTCTCTCTCATATGCAATATATATATATATATATATAACTATATACACATACATAATTTTACGTTTTTGCACCGTAAAATAATGTAACACAGTTCACCAAGAAACATATGTGCATTTCTTTAAACAAAACAATGTTTACTGGGTCACTGCTTATTCTGTCACCACAAGTGTGTTAACAATAAGGTTATGAATTGTCAATAGGGTTGTGTGCGGACGACGGCGGAGATGCTGATATTGAAATGGGAAGATGTATGTCCCTGCTGGGGATCAGACCGGGAGAATCACGTGACAGAAAAGGACGAACGCGGTTTTATCCGTACAGCGCGGAAGTGCTCAATAAGATGAGGGTAAATACTGGCTATTTTTCTTTCTCACGTGATATATGTTGGTCGGTAGTAAATGGTTTTAGCATATGTGGTACGTTTTGATATATCATCACCATGGTTATAATCATCATAATGTTTGTCCGTGCGTGCCTGCATTTGTGGTGAATGTGGTTGGTCTGTACGTGACGACTATTGTCTCTTTTCAGGTGAGCGATTCGGCAATCTCCTTCAGCAATTTGAAGCCAATGGACTTCATATACTTAGATTATTTCATCTACCGGATACGATCCGATAAAACCAATAGGTAGTAAACAGTTCAAAATATTAACATCATACTGTGTATATAATTAGAAATGTATAGAAAATCTGGTATGTACGGTGGACACACAAAATAAATGTATACTTCATAAACTGACCGAAAAAAAACACCAACAAAATGAAATCAATATACTAATACACATGCATTCCCACTCATACGTGCGCATGTACGCGTACCGTACGCGCGCACACTCTCATACACTTAAAAACATGCCACACACAACACAACACACACAACACATACAACACACACACACACACACACACACACACACACACACACACACGCACGCACGCACGCACGCACGCCCCCCACCACACCACACCACACCACACCACACCCCACACCACACCACACCACACCACACCACACCACACCACACCACATCCTGACGCGTAGTTCCGGGCGCAATTGTTCACACGCACACGAATACAAACACACCAAGCCTACAGTTTCTGGATTCATATATCACATTACGACTAGTTATCCTTTGACTAAGTTGACTATGTCTGAACAAGGTATTAGCTATTTGGGACGGCGCAATTTGCACATGAACAGTTTGGTACAGACTCTGAAACATATTAACTTATAATGACACATACGACATTGTGTAGCAACGCTCACAGAGGAGCTGAATTAGTCGCCAAAGTACATGATACTGTCGGACACGTCTTCACATCATCCTGCCTTTCAACTTTGTGTTTACTGGACGCTTCGCTTCAGGTACGACATCGATACCATTATTATCTTTCTGTGTCAGAAAGTGACTAAGAGATAAGTCTTTGCAGAGACTTCCAAAAAGCATCGAGACAGCATGCGGGCCGCGAAAAACACCAAGGATCTAACCGAGAATGGATAGGACGTTCACTCTGCTCAAGGAACAGAATGTCAAATATGACTTTGTGTAGGACACATAATTTATCTTAGTCAAATGTCAAAATGGAACTCTCTCCAACAGCGAATCGAGCACTCCTGGCGGATTTCTTTTATTCGTCTTGTCACGGTGAAGACGTTAAGCGGTGCCGTTTACTCTAATACAGGACCGAACACTGTCTATCACTGAATAGGTTACTTATAAAAAGGAAAGTAATATGAATTACAAAAAGGCGATAATGTTTTATTTACAGCCAGTTCCAAGTGTTGAGACAATCTACTCCAAAGTCGTTTTTGTGTGTATGCTCACACCAGGAATCTGTCATTTCCCCTAGAATCTAATTATCTATTCAGTTCTCTGATTGGCTATTTCCTTACCATCGTAAATCACAATCGGGAAGTGTCGCAAACTGCCCAGGTGACGTAAGACTTTCAGCCATCGACTGTCCTGCTGATTGAATATACTCAATAAAGTGCGGTCATTAGCCGTGTGTTTTATATGCATTCCAGTAGAATGCGCTTTATTAGTTATTATTAGTTAATGTAATCAAGGATATTGCTCATGTCGAAAACAAATTATTTCATCATTTTACATGTTTTGCATTATTATGCCCCACATTAAAATAGTTTGTATATATGAATTATATGTACTTATGCATGTACGTGTACATATGTATAGTTTGTGTATGTATACATGTATGTATGAATCTATATATGCATGTGTGAATGCATGTATGTTAGCTTTTGTTGAACCACGGTAAATAAGGTGCAGACTGCAACATATTATATTACTGATATATGAGAATACTATTTCTATATTTCATAATTCATATTGCGCATAAAGATCAAAACAACACAACTTGACAGATGCCATTTCATATATGCGTTACAATTGGCGGTATTACAAACTACTGTTTAACCCCGCTCAACAAGGTTTCCAACTAAAATATTTTTTTCCCTGATTTTATGTCGCCCTACTACTTTGGGAATATACATATCTTTCATAATTCATATTGCCCATGTAAATCAAAACAACAAAAACGACGAGCCATTCAATATGCGTTAAATGGCGGTATTACAAACTACGTGACACGCTCCAACACAGGTTACCAATTAATTTTCTTTGGCCCGTGACCGCCTTCTGTCGGCCTCGCCCTCGGACTTGGGTTGCAATATACACTCTGATGGCATAGAGACAGAGGCGAACTTTAAAACGAACAACGAAACAAACGAACGAACGAACGAGCGAACGAACGAAGGAACGCGAACGAACGAACGAACGAACGAACGAACGAACGAACGAACGAACGAACGAACGAACGAACGAACGAACGAACGAACGAACGAACGAACGAACGAACGAACGAACGAACGAACGAACGCACTAACAAGCAAGGGTGCAAGCAAACACACAAACAAACAAGCAAGCAACAAACAAACAAATTTTATATAATGACTTTCATTGAGCGTCCGTTGATAGGATCATAATATATATATATATATATATATATATATATAATATATATATATATATATATATATATAATATATTATATAATAGTATATGAAAATCATTATATAAAATTTATGTGTGTGTGTGTGTGTGTGTGTGTGTGTGTGTGTGTGTGTGTGTGTGTGTGTGTGTGTGTGTGTGTGTGTGTGTGTGTGTGTGTGTGTGTGTGTGTGTTGTGTGTGTGTGTGTGTGTGTGTGTGTGTGTGTTCTTCGCCTTTTCCCACTAGGTGGGGTCAACGGCCCGCATTCTTGATTTCCAGAATATTCTGTCCTGGGCATCCTCCTGGGTAATCCGCAGTTCCTGCATGCTCCTTCGGACCCAATCCATCCATCTCCCTCTTGGTCTTTTACCTGGCAGTATCATATCAACGATTGCTCGCACTTCATTGTTTTCTTCCATTCTCGGCATATGTCAATACCTCTGATCTTCTCTCTTATGCTATTCACTCTTATCTACTGACTGATGTCCACACTCTTTACTTTTTCTCTCAGTGTTACACCTTTTATTTTTCTCAACATCCTCATTGTTTTCTCGATAATCTGTTCTTCCTTCTTTCCGATTGTCCAACATTCTGCTCCTTACAGAAGATACTCGTTTACTTACAGTCATGTAGAGCTTGGTCTTTAATTTCCTAGGCATTTTCTTGTCACTGATAACTCCGGATAGGTCTCTCCATTTGCCCCACGTTTCACTAACTCTTGCTCTTACTGCTTCCTCTGATCCTCCTTCACTGATGGTGACACCAAGAGACATTCTGTGATAACTCGGATAGGCTTCCTTGGCTGTCTTTGATGTTTGCTTTTATTCCTCTCCTGCTACTGACCATCACTTCCGTTTTCCCGATGTTGACTTTTAGTCCCTTGCTCTCCATCCCAATCTGCCAACCAAGCCATCTCCTCTGCATCTCCTCCTCTGTATCTGTTACTACTGCCAGATCGTCAGCAAACAACAGTTCACGTGGCAGCCCGCATCTGAACTCTTCACTGATGACATCTAGTACTAAGATAAACAGGAATGGGCTTAGCCCAGATCATTGGTGTAGGCCAACTTTATTGGGAAACTTTCGTTTCATGTGCCTTATTTCAGCATCATATTTTGACTTTGGATGTGTTGGTGTGGATGTGGATGAGTGTGTGTGTGTGTGTGGTGTGAGCATGTTACTGGCATACTTCGATGTTTTGCACTTTATCCAGCCAATACAAGTAGAGCACATTCGGTGGAACGCATAAAACTGACAGACATCGCAAGACCCAAAAAGCACTACCTGAAGTGGTTACGAGGAAATTATTCGAGGTCTAAACAGTTCTGATCAATCACACATAGCGCGAAAACTAGCTAGATCAAACAATCGTCTAAGTAAAACGTTTCGATTGTTTTCTCGTCTTTGTGAGAACTGTAACATTAAAACTTATGTGCACTAGCACTTGTTATTATACATATATCTATGTCAAGCTGTCTTTGATTCTCCCGGTGATCGGCCTACATTATCAACTACACCGACACGTTATACAGCACGAAGTGGTTGTACTCGATAAAAACTGTCAAATGACTTAACCGCGTCGCCAGGGATCACATCATCGGGCCCGGTCGGTCAGTAATGCTACCAGAAGTAGCCGTCTCTGGACCATGGGTCGCTGCATCTTCACCTGGCGAAGACACGTGAGAAAGTAAAACAATAAAAAGAGCGTACAATATGTACGGTGACTAATATTCCTTCACCCCACTGGCATCAAAGGCGTAAATCCCACAGCGATGCGGTCGAGATTACTCGAAAGAAACTTGCATCTCTTGCCAGCGTTCGGCTGCGCGGCGTAGTGATGGCGCCAAACCGGAAGAGACACTCCTACTGTGACGTCATGACAATACGGCAGACGCGCCATTCACGTTTCTGGCCCGTCAGATTTCAAGATGGCGACGTCGTTGATCTAGCCAAACTGGGGGACCGGTTTCTTCTTTCTTCTTCTTTCTTGCGTATGTTGTCTTCATATACACGCATATGACTACCGTTTTATTATGGTTGAACGGCCTGTGCGACATTCGGGTACTTTTTATGTATGAGGCATGTCAATGTTTCGTTAGGAGGAGAATGAGATTGTAGACATGTGTATTATATGTTTACTTTTTCTTCAGGAGGAAAATGAGATTATAGACGTGTAGTAATTGTATGGTTTTTCTTCAGATGGCGAATGAGATTATAGACATTTGTGCTAATTTTGTAGCTTTTCTTTAGGAGAATGAGATTGTAGACATGTGTATTACTAATTTGGTATTTTTTGTTTAGGAGAATTATATTGTAGACGTGTACTAATTTGATAGTTTTTCTTTCCAAGGATAATGAGTTTGTAGACATGTGTGATAATTTATATTGTTTTTTCTCTGGTGGAGAATGAGATTGTAGACATATGTATTAATTATACTTTTTCAGTATGATAATGAGATTGTAGACAGGTGTACTAATATTATATTAGTTGTCGTCTTTACAAAGAGAATGAGATTGTCAACATATGTACTAATTTAGATAGTTTTTTCTTTAGGAATAAAATGAGATAGTAGACATGTGTACTAATGACATTTTTTTATTAGGAGGAGAATGAGATTGTAGACATGTGTACTAATTTTATAGTTTCTATTTAGGAGGAGAATGAGATTATGTCTACATATGTACTAATTTTAGTTTTTTTTTATTTAGGAGGAGAGTGAGATTGTAGACAGATGTACGAATGTTATAGTTTTTCTTTTGGATGATAACCAGATTGTAGACACATCTACTATTTAAAGTTTTTCTTCAGGAGGAGAATGAGATTGCAGACATGTGTACTAATAACAAAAGTCTTCAGGAGGAGAATGAGATTGCAGACATGTGTACTAATAACAAAAGTCTTCAGGAGGAGAATGAGATTGCAGACATGTGTACTAATAACAAAAGTCTTCAGGAGGAGAATGAGATTGCAGACATGTGTACTAACAACAATGTCATTTCAGAGGAGGAGATGAGATTGCAGACATGTGTACTACAAGCAAAAGTCTTCAGGAGGAGAATGAGATTCAGACATGTGTATAATAACAAAAGTCTTGAGAGAATGAATGCAGACATGTGTACTAATACAAAAGTTTCAGGAGAATAGTTGCAGACATGTGTACTAAAAAGTCTTCAGGAGGAGATGAGATTCAGACATGTGTACTAATAACAAAAGTCTTCAGGAGGAGAATGAGATTGCAGACATGTGTACTAATAACAAAAGTCTTCAGGAGGAGAATGAGATTGTCAGACATGTGTACTAAAACAAAGTTTCAGGAGATGAATTGCAGACATGTGTACTAATAACAAGTCTTCAGGAGGAGAATGAGATTGCAGACATGTGTACTAAAACAAATTTAGTTTTCTTCAGGAGGAGAATGAGATTGCAGACATGTGTACTAATAACAAAAGTCTTCAGGGGAGATGAGATGCAGACATGTGTACTAAAACAAAAGCTTCGAGGAGAATGAGATTGCAGACATGTGTACTAATAACAAAAGTCTTCAGGAGGAGAATGAGATTGCAGACATGTGTACTAACAACAAAAGTCTTCAGGAGGAGAATGAGATTGCAGACATGTGTACTAATAACAAAAGTCTTCAGGGGGAGAATGAGATTGCAGACATGTGTACTAATAACAAAAGTCTTCAGGAGAATGAGATTGCAGACATGTGTACTAATAACAAAAGTCTTCAGGAGGAGAATGAGATTGCAGACATGTGTACTAATAACAAAAGTCTTCAGGAGGAGAATGAGATTGCAGACATGTGTACTAATAACAAAAGTCTTCAGGAGGAGAATGAGATTGCAGACATGTGTACTAACAACAAAAGTCTTCAGGAGGAGAATGAGATTGCAGACATGTGTATAAAACAAAAGTGATGAGATTGCAGACATGTGTATAATAACAAAAGTCTTCAGGAGGAGAATGAGATTGCAGACATGTGTACTAATAACAAAAGTCTTCAGGAGGAGAATGAGATTGCAGACATGTGTACTAACAACAAAGTCTTCAGGAGGAGAATGAGATTGCAGACATGTGTACTAATAACAAAAGTCTTCAGGAGGAGAATGAGATTGCAGACATGTGTACTAATAACAAAAGTCTTCAGGAGGAGAATGAGATTGCAGACATGTGTACTAATAACAAAAGTCTTCAGGAGGAGAATGAGATTGCAGACATGTGTACTAATAACAAAAGTCTTCAGGAGGAGAATGAGATTGCAGACATGTGTACTAATAACAAGTCTTCAGGAGGAGAATGAGACTGCAGACATGTGTACTAATAACAAAAGTCTTCAGGAGGAGAATGAGATTGCAGACATGTGTACTAATAACAAAAGTCTTCAGGAGGAGAATGAGATTGCAGACATGTGTACTAACAACAAAAGTCTTCAGGAGGAGAATGAGATTGCAGACATGTGTACTAATAACAAAAGTCTTCAGGGGAGAAAGTTGCAGACATGTGTACTAAAACAAGTCTTCAGGAGGAGAATGAATTGCAGACATGTGTACTAAAACAAGTCTTCAGGGGAGAATGAGATTCAGACATGTGTACTAATAACAAAAGTCTTCAGGAGGAGAATGAGATTGCAGACATGTGTACTAATAACAAAGTCTTCAGGAGGAGAATGAGATTGCAGACATGTGTACAATAAAAGTCTTGGAGAAAGATTGAGACATTACTATCAAAAGTCTTCAGGAGGAGAATGAGATGCAGACAGTGTACTAAAACAAAGTCTTCAGGAGGAGAATGAGATTGCAGACATGTGTACTAACAACAAAAGTCTTCAGGAGGAGAATGAGATTGCAGACATGTGTACTAACAACAAAAGTCTTCAGGAGGAGAATGAGATTGCAGACATGTGTACTAATAACAAAAGTCTTCAGGAGGAGAATGAGATTGCAGACATGTGTACTAAAACAAAAGTCTTCAGGAGGAGAATGAGATTGCAGACATGTGTACTAATAACAAAGTCTTCAGGAGGAGAATGAGATTGCAGACATGTGTACTAACAACAAAAGTCTTCAGGAGGAGAATGAGATTGCAGACATGTGTACTAATAACAAAAGTCTTCAGGAGGAGAATGAGATTGCAGACATGTGTACTAACAACAGTCTTCAGGGAGAATGAGATTGCAGACATGTGTACTAACAACAAAGGTCTTCAGGAGGAGAATGAGATTGCAGACATGTGTACTAACAACAAAAGTCTTCAGGAGGAGAATGAGATTGCAGACATGTGTACTAATAACAAAAGTCTTCAGGAGAATGAGATTGCAGACATGTGTACTAACAACAAAAGTCTTCAGGAGGAGAATGAGATTGCAGACATGTGTACTAATAACAAAAGTCTTCAGGAGGAGAATGAGATTGTAAGCATAATTATGTCCTATTTGTTGTTTTCCTTCAGGAAGAGCACAATATGATAGAAGTGTAATAATTATTGTTTTTCTTCAGCATAAATGTGACAAGATAGACAGGTTTATAAATTATTCTTTTTTCTTCAGGTGGCTACGAGATGGTAGGCACATGTACCAATTGTTTTATTTTGTCAGGATGCATGCAATATGATAGACATGTAGACATACTTATTATTTTATTTCTTCAGGAGTTGTGCGGTGTGATCAACTGTATTTTATTTAGTATTTGTCTTTAGGTTGAATGTGATGTGATATGATACGATATGATTCACGTGTGTACTAATTACTGTTTTTCTTCATGATGACTATGAGAAGGTAGACATATGTACTGATGATTGTTTTAATAATTATTAGTTCTTTAGGATCAGATAATTGATTGTGTTTTAGTTATTCTTTTTCTACAGAACCAGTGCGAAATGTTAGACATGTGAAATAATAATTGTTTTATTTGTTCATGATTATTACAACATGATAGACAGTTCCAAACAAATTTCATAATTACACAACTAGCAATGTCCTACTTACTTCTACGTTTCGATCACCAGTGGCGGCCTTCTTCAGGAACTGAATGTTCAGTGGTCACAGCTCGCTAGATGGCGTGGCGAGCAGACTGTCCCACACATGACTTAGTCTGTAAAAGGATAAAAGAAGCCATCTGGATTAGGAAGACGGAACCAACTATGAACAGAGACAAGGGAGGCTACATACTCGCTTCAGTGAAATAGCAGACACATTACGGGAGTCTGAACATGACTACTCCAACAAGTGGGAAACCATCAAGAAGATCTGTGTCGAAATAGCTACCAAACTCCTGGGCCATAATAAGAAGAACCAGAAGGAAAGGTTAACACCGGGAACATGGACAAATATTAAGGATTGGAAACAACTCAAAATGAAGATGCTGAGTACTAAATCACCAATGTTCCAGCAACAGGTCTAAGAAGCCTACAAAGGCACAGACAAGCTGAGTGTGATGCAGCAAGGGGTGAACTGAGCCCTCTCTTTCTCTTTCTCGCTCTGTCTGTGTGTCTGTCTGTCTGTCTTTTTCTGTCGGTGTATCTCTTTGTGTCTCTGTGTAACTCTGTCACGTCTCTCGGTCTGTGTCTGCATGTCTCTCTGTCCTTCTCTTGGTCCTCTCCTGTCGTCTCTGTCGTCTCTGTCCCTCTCCTTGTCCGTCTCCCTGTCCGTCTCCTGTCCGTCCGTCCGTCCGTCCGTCCGTCCGTCCGTCCGTCCGTCCGTCCGTCCGTCCGTCCGTCCGTCCGTCCGTCCGTCCGTCCGTCCGTCCGTCCGTCCGTCCGTCCGTCCGTCCGTCCGTCCGTCCGTCCGTCCGTCCGTCCGTCCGTCCGTCCGTCCGTCCGTCCGTCCGTCCGTCCGTCCGTCCGTCCGTCCGTCCGTCCGTCCGTCCGTCCGTCCGTCCGTCCCCCGTCTCTCTGTCTCCTTATCCACCCTCTCTCTCTGTCTCTTTCTCCACCCTCTCTCTCCCTCCCTCCCTCCCTCACTCTTTCTCATCCTCTCCCTTTCCCTCTTTGTGTCCCTCCCTCCCTCCCATAACCGTTTCTGCCATCAGTGAATAAAAGTGATGTCACACTGTCAGGGAAGCTGTTAACTGTGGCTGCTTCCAGCCAGTGCAGTGACAGTGTGACACAATGTGACACGGTATGGTGTACTAAATTGAACAGGTTTTAGTGGAAGGATGTGCTTCTTCTACAGAACAACGAGAGAACTTCTTAGACATATCCGTATTATCTTCAATGTGAGATTTCCTCTTCTCTGCTCGCTGAAGTGTTGTCTTGTTGAATTGCAATTTACAAGAGTTGTCCCATTTGCCTTTGTGCTGCCGTAAAATTAACCCATTGCCTACACCATCATCTAACCATGACAGGTTGATTGTCTTAGGCAAGCAACCAAACCTGTCGAAACCCATCGATATTGTCAGTGATAGTTTTGTAACCTACCCCCTCTGCGTCATGTTTTGAATAAGCAGGGCAGTGAAGCACGTCCGATGTGTCCGCCTGACACAGAATGCATTTGTTCCAATTTGTCGTCAGACATTGTACATTGGATGTCACAGGGCCAGGCAGGCCCGCCACTTTATATATATATATATATATATATATATATATATATATATATATATATATATATATATATATACTACCTGGTATGACCATTCAGATATTATAATTTATGACAACTACACTCTTCTGGAAATAACATGCAGAGGGCTGTCATAACTCTACGAATTACCTGCATTACATTCCACATGATATTTTTTATTATTAATTCATTGGGCATTTATATCATCTAACAGAACAAATATTCAAAACGAAGCGCGGTTTCCTTTAATTGTTTTCACGTGACATCCTCGCAGGCACATGATCAGCAGCTAAACCTTTTATGATCTGAAATACCATGATGTGTTATATGTCATAATTATTGGCATTAGTAGGACGGAATTTACGCCAGAATTCGTTTTAACGGCCGTCATCTTATAAAATGGCGGATACGTAGGTCGACACATTTGGGGTTAAATGCAAAAGTTTCCCATTTTTAGTGCCAGTTTGAAAAAAGTCTAACATGAATGTCCAACACGATAAATAAACAACATATTTATAATAGCAGCACGTAAAACCTTAATGTTGACACCAATGTTATCTCTCTAGGTGGTTTAGTTCTTAAGATGTGAGAAAAAATTAATTTGAAAGGCGCCATCTTTAAAAATGGTGGATGTTAAAGTTTGAGATGGTCATACGCAACACAGTGGAAATTGTTACCTTGACAAAATAATTTTGACACAAACGCATCGGTTCCGACGAAGGCATGAACAAAATTCTTTTAAACTGCGACATTTTATAAAATAGGAGATACGAAGGTCAACAAAGGTCAAATGCAAAATATTTCAAAACACTGTAATCGGCTGTCCACATACCTATATTTTGACAGCAACATTACTGCTCTAGGTGGCGTAGGTCATGAGATATAGGATGATTAGTCTTGGCGGCCGCCATATTACAAATGGCAGATGTGAATGTCAGAGGTCAAAAGTAATATATTTGAAATGGCTGTCCCTGAAAACATATGCTTGCATACCAAACAACTGATTTACTTGATGCTGTTAATAAGATATGGGAAAATAGGTTTATGGTGGCCATCTTTGAAAATGGCCACCAACGCCTTCAAGGGCGAAATCTGAGATGGCCCTATATCCAAATATTTTTTTGTAATGATGAAATCTAAGTGTGTGCCAAATTTCATGCTTGTATCATAAAACGCACAATTCTGCCATATTTGTCACATATCGGCTGGGCTATAACGAACATGTGTCTTGTTGATAGCATGACAAACTAAATATTTATGACAATTCACAGTACAACTTAGCGAGGCTGTATCGATGGAAGCTTTGATGCATTGCGGAAAAGGGGTAAAGTGACAGCTAGAGTCCCTGATTTCAACTTGCATCCTACTGGGATGAATTCTGAAAAATGGCAATCCTTGATTTCAACATGCATTCAACCAGTCTTCTAAAAATAAGACTATGTTCCCGCTTTCAACTCGTGTCCAACTGCTGTTGAAGAGTAAGTCTCTGCTTTCAAATTACATTGAACTTCATCTTCACATTCAACCTGCATTCAACTTCAACTTTTGAATGCAGGTTGAACAGCAGTTGGATGTACATTTTCATAGTTGAAACAACTATCCTGTCTGGTTCAACACCCCCCATGTAACTACATATTTTAAATTTGTGTTTTGATTTGGTCACCAGATGTCCCTACTATCTGTGTACATCACCACATAAGTGGTGTTGTGTGTCACCAGGGTAGGCTTACTCTGTTTCAATTGATACCCTATAAGGCAACATTTATTAGGTAAACAAGCCATTAAGTCCATCAGTGCGTCAATTTTATGTTCCATCTCTGATATAG
Source organism: Ridgeia piscesae (assembly GCA_025642075.2). Lineage (NCBI taxonomy): Eukaryota > Metazoa > Annelida > Polychaeta > Sabellida > Siboglinidae > Ridgeia > Ridgeia piscesae. The sequence goes on from JAODUO010002114.1 coordinate 25,082, forward strand.
AATTATTTTTATGTCATTCAAATGCACTGATTCATGGCAAAGAATGTAACACCTGACTATGGCATAAACAGTGTGCTTCACTAATAATATTACCCAGTGCTTTTTTGAGTTAACTGCACCACACCGTGTCGCACTGCACCGCACCGTACATTAATAAAGTGTCTTGTCCAGAAATAATTATTATTACATAGCCGGTGGTGGAAATATCATTCATACATATAGCAATAGCTTGAGTAATATGTTCATATGCATAATATGTGTGTATGTGCTGAATGAAAATTATTGTATGTCGTAATTATTTTACCATTTTAATTATATATTAATAATAACCACACCTATACATTCATTTATCACTATTGTTGTTATGGAATTTGTATGGTATTTTTTATAACTAATAGGTCTTTTTAGTTAATTATATACACACATGTATTTTTATTATTTATCTTAAAATATTACCTGTGGGTAGTTTTCTTCTTATTGTATCATTTTTTAATAGCAGTATGTTGTGAAGCGCCACAAACAATTATGGATGTGGTGCTATATAAAATAAAATATTATTATATTAAGGAAGTAAAATTTATAAAGTTTCGCACGAACAAACGTGCTGACTAACACTACTTTGTGTTAAGTTAACTTATATAGTGATTTTACAAAATCACGAAGCAGCCGAAGAAGTTGCCGTGAGATCTGCACGTCTGTTTTGTGAATTTTCTTCGTTAGAGGAATGCAAGTGAATTTATTTGTAACATAGTGTATGTACACATGTGTATGTAAGATATATGTGAGAAGGTTCGCGGCTGTTGGTGGTCGTTTTAACTGTTAGGTCAATCCAACCCAGTCGTCTGGCATCTGCACTGTGTGTACGATTGTCCCAAAGAATCCACTGGGCCCCTGTTTCAGTTCTGGTCGATTCTAAGGGTAACAAAATAGATAGCTTACTTACTATTAATTTCCCTGCACAGTTAATTTGCTACAACGGTATGAGGAACAGCCCAAACAAAAAAGATACAAATTTCAACTAGTGAAGTTCAACCCAAATTCATCTGAAGTTCAGTTAAGTTTCAACAATCCAGGAGTTGAAAAATTAACATGCAAATGAGCTCGCATTCAACTATTGAAGCTCAGTTGAGTTTCAACTATATGCAAATATACAGTTAATAATTTCACATGCAAATGAGCTTGCATTCAACTGCGTTCAAATCGCATTCAACCGGCGTTCATTACCCGCGTTAAACTCATGTTCATCCCAAAATAGTTTTCATTCAACACACACGCACATTATGCATTAGAAAATATTATTCAAACTATTGTTATACTTATGGATGATATTTCTACCACCGGCTATGTAATTAATGAATGTTTTTACCAACCTGTCAAAATAGTATTTATCCAATGTGATGTGAAATTGATCTGTTTATTAATGTGTTAGACAACATTGTAGTCCGGAGGCCGAGTAACGGTCCGTAATACGCCAAGCAATGCATGGTGAATTTGCAGGGGTGACCCCGTAGCTTCACAAGCGTCATCCCTCTGTGTTGGATCTCTGAGCTGCAGCGAGTGTTTTGTAAACAGAGACAACACAGAGGTTAATTTTCTTCCCCACCATCCTCCCCTTTCTAACCCTTATTTTGGATGTTGTGTTGTTTCCTTTGTATAGTGGGGGGGGTATAACATTGCCCAACCTTTGCTACTTTTACATTGTCATTTGATAATTATTTACCTAAACTTTTTTAAAGAGCATCATTGTATAGGCAGTTAGCATCTATGCATGTGTTGTATTTTCCTGTTGAAAATCTTGCTGCTAACCTGTTACATTATCATGGTTTTATATTTTGTTAGTACAATTATTAAATGATCTTTATCGACAATTACTCTTTGTGTGTTCTGTAGCAAACTAGCTCAGCGTTCTGCCAGTATGTATTATATTCACATTGAACATCAGCAGGGAATAAAAATAATGATTAGTTTTGGTCAAGACACTTTATTAATTATCGGAACAGAATATGAATACATGAGAAATATATGGTGGTAGAAAAAGAAGGTTTTGTTGCATTTAAAAATAATAATATTACTAGATATGTTCTTATCTCTATAGGTGAGCTTCAGCTTTGCCAATAATGGTGTAGTGTATGGAATAGATAAATCATCATCAAACTAAATGTAGTGAACTCCATTGGCCATGGGTCCCACCACCCTTTGGGTATCAGCCAACCAAAACACAATGATAGTAGACCAACTTGTAATATTTTAGATACATTTGCTGGTTTGTATGTTCTGAGAACAATGTTCTGAATAAACTTTCATTTATAAAAACTCCATTTCTGTCCATCAGTCAGGACAATTGTAGTGAAGTAGGTGTCTTAGTGGATATTCAGAGTACTAATGAGACAAGTGTTACAGTAGCTAGTAACAACAATGGGAGTTTGACCAGACAAGACACAGAGGTGTTAATCCAGCCTCCAGCAGGTCCACTAGTGAGGACAATAACAATGGAGTAGGTGTCAAAGCAGACACTCTGTATTACTGGGGCAAATGTCAAAGTAAACACAATAGCTACAGAAGCATTTTGGAATACTGACCAACACTCACATTCAGGTAATAAAGAGCACCTGGACATGTCCAATAGATAGAACAAAGGACTAGGGCTGGCTTTCTTGCCCAACATTTGCCAGCACATATTTTCTTCACTAGACTTATGTATGTACATCACATATATATATTTTTTGCTAACTCACTCCATACCATAACTTTAATAATGTTTTAATATAATTTATAAACATATTAAATGTTTGTTTTAAGAAATCACATACTGCTCCCCAAGCTTCTTTGGACTTTAACACCCTACAAGCCCTAAACTCTGCCTCATGGATGAGACACATCTAACACAAACTAACCAGTAACCAGTAAACACAATAGCTACAGAAGCACTTAGTCCATTTGCTGTGCCTATGGTTGTAATGGTGGACCTATGAATTGTCTATAGTATCAGGTTTTTTGGTGGATTTGTCATCACACTGATGAAATCCAGTTGGGTTGTCATTCTGACAACCTTGGGAAATTTTTTTTATATGCAAATTAATGCGGCCATTATCCAAACAACTATTTTATTCAATATTGTCAAACGTATGCATGGTTCTTAAAAAAAATTGTGTCTGTCCATGTTTTCAAGGTCAGTGGATATGATTAACACAATTAGAAAGCTTTATTGTCTATATTTATACCCACTATGCAAATTAGCCACTGCCATTATCGCAAAACCATTTTTTCTTCAATATCTCTGAAAGTATGCATGATAATGAGATTTAAAAAAACTGTATACATATACATTTTCATGATCAGGGATTGATTAAGACAATTTAATAGTTTAATTAGTTATAAAACATATACATTTTTATTTTATGACAATTAGCCAATACCAACACTACCGAAAAACTTATTTGCTGCAAAACATTTACCGGTTTGCATGATGACATCACAAAAATTGTGTATATAGACAAATATTAACAGTCAATGATAACAATAAACCTATCATTAAATGCATATAATTAATTTATTGTCAATTAAGTGTTGTTCAATCTTATAATTAATATATCTCCACGGCAGATTTGTGAAGAGCTGGAAAAACCTTCTCAACCACTATCAAGCAACAGTGATTTCCTATATAACGTGGACAATGTTCACGAAGCTCCCATTGAGATTCATGTCAGAGATGCCGTACTGAAATGTGAAATGACTGCGTATTCTAGCTGTGTATTTGGGGTGAAGTGACTGTGTATTCTAGCTGTGTATTTGGGGTGCAGTGACTGTATATTCTAGCTGTGTATTTGGGGTGAAGTGACTGTGTATTCTAGCTGTGTATTTGGGGTGAAGTGACTGTGTATTCTAGCTGAGTACTTGGGGTGAAGTGAGTGTGTATTCTAGCTGTGTACTTGGGGTGAAGTGACTATGTATTCTAGCTGTGTATTTGGGGTGAAGAGACTGTGTATTCTAGCTGTGTACTTGGGTGCAGTGAGTGTGTATTCTAGCTGAGTACTAGGGGCGAAGTGAGTGTGTATTCTAGCTGAGTACTAGGGGCGAAGTGAGTGTGTATTCTAGCTGAGTACTTGGGGTGCAGTGAGTGTGTATTCTAGCTGAGTACTTGGGGTGAAGTGAGTGTGTATTCTAGCTGAGTACTTGGGGTGAAGTGAGTGTGTATTCTAGCTGAGTACTTGGGGTGAAGTGAGTGTGTATTCTAGCTGAGTACTTGGGGTGAAGTGACTGTGTATTCTAGCTGAGTACTTGGGATGAAGTGACTGTGTATTCTAGCGGTGTACTTGGGGTGCAGTGCCTGTGTATTCTAGCTGAGTACTTGGGGGAAGTGACTGTGTATTCTAGCTGTGTACTCGGGGTGCAGTGACTGTGTATTCTAGCTGAGTACTTGGGGTGAAAAGAGTGTGTATTCTAACTGTGTACTTGGGGTGAAGTGACTGTGTATTCTAGCTGTGTATTTGGGGTGCAGTGACTGTGTATTCTAGCTGTGTACTTGGGGTGAAGTGTCTGTATTCTAGCTGAGTACTTGGGGTGAAGTGACTGTGTATTCTAGCTGTGTACTTGGGGTGAAGTGATGTGTATTCTAGCTGAGTACTTGGGGTGCAGTGACTGTGTATTCTAGCTGTGTACTTGGGGTGAAGTGACTGTATTCTAGCTGAGTACTTGGGTGAAGTGACTGTGTATTCTAGCTGTGTACTTGGGGTGAAGTGACTGTGTATTCATAGACTGTAGTACTGGTGAAGGGTGTAAGTGAGTGTGTATTCTAGCTGTGTACTTGGGGTGAAGTGACTGTAAGTATGTACTAGCTGTGTACTTGGGGTGAAGTGTTGTATTCTAGCTGTACTTGGGGTGAAGTGACTGTGTATTCTAGCTGTTCTAGTACTTGGGGTGAAGTGACTGTGTATTCTAGCTGTGTACATGGGTGCAGTGACTGTGTATTCTAGCTGTGTACTTGGGTGAAGTGAGTGTATTCTAACTGTGTACTTGGGGTGAAGTGACTGTGTATTCTAGCTGTGTACTTGGGGTGAAGTGACTGTGTATTCTAGCTGTGTACTTGGGGTGAAGTGACTCTGTATTCTAGCTGTGTACTTGGGGTGAAGTGACTGTGTATTCTAGCTGTGTACTTGAGGTGAAGTGCCTGTGTATTCAATCTGTGTTCTTGGTGTGCAGTGACTGTGTATTCTAGCTGTGTACTTGGGGTGCACTGACTGTATTCTAGTCTGAGTACTTGAGGTGAAGTGCCTGTGTATTCAAGCTGTGTTCTTGGTGGTGCAGTGACTGTGTATTCTAGCTGTGTACTTGGGGTGAAGTGAGTGTGTATTCTAGCTGTGTTCTTGGGGTGAAGTGAGTGTATATTATAACTGTGTACTTGGGGTGAAGTGAGTGTGTATTCTAGCTGTGTACTTGGGATGAAGTGACTGTATTCTAGCTGAGTACTTGGGGTGAAGTGAGTGTGTATTCTAGCTGTGTTCTTGGGGTGAAGTGACTGTGTATTCTAGCTGTGAACTTGGGGTGCAGTGACTGTGTATTCAAGCTGAGTACTTGGGGTGAAGTGACTGTGTATTCTAGCTGTGTACTGGGGTGCAGTGACTGTGTATTCTAGCTGAGTACTTGGGGTGAAGAGAGTGTGTATTCTAACTGTGTATTTGGGGTGAAGTGACTGTGTATTCTAGCTTGGTACTTGTGGTGCAATGACTGTGTATTCTAGCTGATGTTCTTGGGTGAAGTGAGTGTTATTCTAGCTGTGTACTTGGGTGAAGTGACTGTGTATTCTAGCTGAGTCTTGTGGTGAAGTGACTGTTTATTCTAGCTGTGTACTTGTGGTGCAGTGACTGTGTATTCTAGCTGTATACTTGAGGTGAAGTATGTGTATTCTAACTGTGTACTTGGGGTGAAGTGACTGAATATTATAACTGTGTACTCGGGGTGAAGTGAGTGTGTATTCTAACTGTGTACTTGGGGTGCACTGACTGTGTATTCTAGCTGAGTACTTGAGGTGAAGTGCCTGTGTATTCTAGCTGTGTACTTGGTGTGCAGTGACTGTGTATTCCAGCTGTGTACTAGAATACACAGTCACTATCCTCCATTCTACTAGTTCTGATTGACAGTACTACTTCATTTAGCTAGAATACAGTGCATACCTCCAGTTTACAGCTGATACTTACAGTACTGTATACCTCCAGTTTACTGATAGCAGTACTTACTCAGCTTTACTTAGTAGAAGTCAGTCAATATCCTCCTGTTTAAACTTATACAGTACTATACTATTTACAACTAGTGTTCAGAATACCCAGTTACAGCTGTACATTTACAGCTAGAATACAGTCACTATGCCCCTCAGTAATACTAGAATACAAGTATATAGCGTACATGCTAGAATACAGTCTATCTCCAGTTGTACTTGGATACAGTACTGTATTCACTGAGTGTCATACTAGAATAATTCTAGTCACTATCACCCCCAGTTACAGCTAGAATACACAGTCACTATCACCTCCAGTTTACAGCTAGAATACACATTCACTATACCCCCAGTACATAGCTAGAATACACAGTCACTATCCCCTCAGTTTACAGCTAGAATAACATTCACTAAACCTCCAGTATTATAGCTAGAATAACAGTTCAATATACCTCCTGTTACATAGCTATAATACACAGTCACTTAACCTCCAGTTTACAACTAGATTACACAGTCACTAAACACCCAGTTTATAGCTGAAGAAGTACTAACCCAGTTTACAACTAGAATACAGTCACTAAACACCCAGTACATAGCTAGAATGACACAGTCACTATACCTCCAGTTTACAACTAGAATACAGTCACTAAACCCCAGTACATAGCTAGAATACACATCACTATATCCTCCAGTTTACAACTAGAATAACAGTCACAGTAACAGCACACTCCCCAGTTCACAGCTAGAAAACACAGGCACTATACCCCCAGTTTACAGCTAGAATACACAGTCACTACACCCCCAGTACATAGCTAGAATACACAGTCACTATACCTCCAGTTTACAACTAGAATACAGTCACTAAACACCAGTACATAGGTAGAAGACAATCACTATATCCCCAGTACATAACTAGAATACACAGTCACTATACCTCCAGTTTACAACTAGAATAGTCACTCTACCCCACGTTTACAGCTAGAAAACACAGGCACTATTACCCCGAGTTTACAGCTAGAATACACAGTCACTACACCCCCAGTACATAGCTAGAATACAGTCACTATACCTCCAGTTTACAACTAGAATACAGTCACTAAACCCCAGTACACAGCCAGAATACCATCACTACACCCCCATTTTACAGCTAGAATACACAGTCACAATCCCCCAAGTTTACAGCTAGAATACACAGTCACTATACCTCCAGTTTACAGCTACAGTACACAGCTTACACCTTCAGTATGCAGCAAGAGTACAGTCACATTACTCCCCACTACACAGCTAGAATGTACAGTGAAACATACTTAGTACACAGCTAAGATACAGTCACTTCACACTTTGTACACAGCTAGAATACACAGCCACAACACACTCAGTATATAGCTAGAATACACAGTTACTACAAGTCCTGTACACAGCTAGAAAACATAGTCACTACACCCCAGTATGCAGCTAGAATACACAGTCACTACATCCCTAGTATACAGCTACAATACAGTCACTTCACCCCCAATACACAGCAAGAATACACAGTCACTGCACCCCCAGTACACAGCTGGGCATTTCCATGTGACTTGTGTTATATGTTTTCCCTTTCAGAGTGGATGGGAGTGACTGACCCAAAGTCATCTTTGCTTTTGTTGTTGCCTAGTTGCCAACTGGCATAGTCATTTACTCTTGCCTTCTACAGGGCTCAACATTTGGCTACTCAATTCCTGACTCTCTTCCCCCTTTTTCTTCATATTATTTTGTTTAGACAAAGACAGGTTTTGTTCCCTTGCCTTCTTTGCATCATGGCTCTTTGTACTCATTGCATTCTGCTGTTGACAGTAATCACCTTGCGTGCACCTTGAGTACAGAGCTTCAGATGTCTCCTTCACTGTCGTTCAGTGGCTGTGAATGTTGTGAAAGAATCTATACTCAGTTCCAGTGAATATATGTCAAATGTTTATTAATAAACATCCAATACATAATTCTGAATGTTGTTTTATTTAAGTGCAACAAAATATATCTTAAACTTCTTATAAAAACCTATTTTTATCGCCAAAAAAATTTAACATCTTTCATTAATTCCTTCTGATATGTTCACCTACCTGGTATACAGGTACGTAGTTAATCTTATTAAATAATTCCTACACTGACTGCTATCTAGCAAAGCAAAACTAAACATTTTTGTATGTATAAACTGAATAGTAGAAAATCTTGTATGCATGAGTCTGGCTTGCATTCACCCCATGTCCACGTGTGGGGATAATGTACATAACTAACTAGTCAATTTGAACCCTTTTTTTAATTTTCTTTTTTATGGAAAATAAGTATGACCTACTGTTTCTTATTATTCAATATGTTTGAAAATGTTTTGTCACTGGTGACAGATGAAATGAGATTCAAAATCTTTTTTTATAAAGCATGTGATTTATTAACAGACAGGAAATGTAAAAGGCTTATGGGATATCAGTAAACAAATTTAATTTCGTGGCAGAATTATCATCAATGAAAACATTCATACTGCCATCTATAATATTATGTTATTGCAACACATTGTTTGTTATATGTCTTAGAAGAAGAGAAAAATCTAACTAATGCATTGTGACTCGCGTTACAATACCTCCTTTTTCGTGACTCGCGTTACATGTGACTCGCGTTACACATATTCAGTGTCCAATATCAAAGTATAGATTCACTAGATATGGATATGGTTTGTATCATTTAATAAAGTATAAAAAGAAGTAGGAGATTTATAATGGGCAGTCTCAGACTATGAAAGGCTGCTGTATAAAGTTAAAAATCTATACTTTTGTGACTCACGTTACGCAAAAATCACCACCTCAGTGTAGAAGCAACTCTTAAAAATACAGAGCAGACTCAGAAATGTCATTGCCATAATACATGAGACTAAGGCTTTAACAAATAACAGCAACTGAGCAAACCAAGAGAGTAACAGAAAACAGAGATATAAAGGGCTACTAATTATTTACATTTCAGATGAGTGAAATGTTGTCATTTCAGTGCAAATGGTTGGATGTAGTATTTTCACATAAAGCATTGTGCAATGATTGTAAATTGGTTCTTTCCTATAACTTTAAGCTATGTCCTATCAAAAACATATAATATTCCATTGAAATTAATAACATTTTTTTTCTTGGAAATGCCCAGCTAGAATACACAGTCACTGCTTTTACCATTACTTACCAGGCACTTTCCTGTTATCAGCCATTGTGTTTACATTTTTTGGAAGAAAACTTGTGGAAGAAAACCTGTTCAGGTTCGATCATGCTGTTCGTGTTTAGTTTTTGTTCCTAAAGAGACTACCCCAGGGGTACTAGTATTGGGACAAGGGCCTTTGCTGTGGGTGTGCCTACTCTTTGGAATATGCTTCCTCCTAGTGTTAAGTCAATCTTGCCTATCCACAAAAACTCCCTGGCATAGCAATCAATTTGATGACAACTGGATTTGTTTATTGACTTTGAGATTGATCAACCTTTTGGGTTGACACTTTACTTCCTTGGCAGACCTGTTCAATCTATCACCATCTCAGCTTCTCTGGGGAGAATGAATAGCTAGCTTCATGTCGCAGAAAGAAAGCTACTGTTCACTCCTCGAAAATAATTTATTTATTCAGTTATTTCATCACAAAATATTTATACATTTACACAAAAAGCCAGCACATATAAGCCAGGTACAACTCATTTTTCATGAATGCCCAAAGATGAAACAAGTTGTGTAAGCAGCTATGTTCCAGACTGGAACTTTCAACCTGAGTCTTGACACCCTTGGGAGGTGCTCTGGGTGTAGATGTCCAACAGAACTAGACTCTGCTGATGTCAAAGTAACTTTGCTGGACACAAGTGTGACAGCTAGACAAGACAATGGTTAGTTTGTGCCCCAGTTGCAACATCTCATCCATATAATCTTGTTTGCAGATGACACTAGCATTTTTTTACTCCAGGAATATAGTGGATATAGCATGTACAGTTAATAACGAACCAGAAAAATTAGATATATGGTTCAGAGTTAATAAATTACTGCTTAATGTGGTGAACAAAACCAATTTTATCATGTTTGCAAATAAAAAACAACATAGACCAACAGTAAACATCACTTTGAATGGAACGTACATTAAGCAGGTGTCACACAAAAAATTCCTTGGTGTAATCATTGATGAAAACTTAACAGCCATAGTTTAATAAATTTATTATATTTCTTAAAAGCTACCACTGTTTCTTATAGGGAATGGTGAGTATTTCAAGCTGTGTTTAAGTCTCCATTCTAGATACAATTTGAAAGGAAACATAAAAAAATTCTGAATTGTAATTACGTTACCATAGAATTGCCGATAAACACCCAGAGGTGTTTTCTTCAGACTGAAACCTGTCTGGAGATCAGCAATACATTCTAGAAGAACACAACTAAGCTATACCAAAGTTGCGTCCTCTCAACTCTCCTAACTATGGCTCCAGATGCTGGAGTATGACTGAACTCGACCTCAAACACCTGTCTACCTTCCACACAAAATACCTTCAAAATGTAATGAGGATATTTTCGCCACAAAAAATTCACAAAACAATTGCTCAGAATGACCCAATGGCCTTATGCAGGATAACAATTTTACCAGTGAAACATTTTTGGTAGACACGTGGATGTTAATTCATGTGTATATACAAGCCAGTGTTGATATGTGTTAATGACCTGAAATCAACTACATCTATTTTCAAGGCATAACTGCCATTGCAAACATTGTGTAATATATCCAGAGGGTAGATATTAATATGTTGACAAAACCCAATAAAATGATGTGTTTGTGTTGTATAGAAAAATTACAGATGAGTTTGTTCGGACATATTTTTATTTGGTGTCGGACGTACGCATGTGAAATGCAACATACATAGTACTTATAATTATGATTATATTTTCCAAATAAGGTATCCATATTGACAGAAACACAATGAGGAGCTTAAATTGAACTCTCTCTAGCTATAGATGTTGACAGTTGAGTTGAATTCTTAAAATTCAAAATGTTGATTTTGCTCACTGTCATTTATAATATGTTGAGCTGAAACCAAACAAACATCAGCTTACTTAAAATTCGGCCAAGTTCCAAAAGCAACATGGCTTTAATACTGCTTTAACTCACCTCCACCCCAACCAATATTTGTATATGTGTCCTCAGTCATGCAGTGTTTATGATCCAAAACTATTCAATAAATGTCATTCTCAGTTTGCATGTTTCGCCCATGAGATGGCGCTCCTGTAGAATATATTTCCTAAGTGCTGATACATGTAGTAATCATAGATCAAAACCCATCAGGCTTTTTATATAGGATCAAATTATACCAGTCCAAAATTAACCTAAATTAATGCCATTATCCACCTACTGGGTACTTCCGGAGTAAGGTACTTTAGTACAACAGATTTAGGCAATGCAAGGAAAGAGATTACTTCCCAGTGGCCCTGCTGTTTAATTATGACGATGTCATATGACAGGGCAGGCTCCCTCTCAGCTCACCTTGCTGCCCGCACAAATTATATTGGCCTGGCAAAATAAGTGTAATCTAGACCTGTATTTAAATGCCAGAATATGCCAAAATTGCCACCTGATAGTTATTTCATGTACACCTAATGCTATAAACATGTTTATATGCTAATTAAGATGTAATTTATTTTTTACCACTATATGTTTGGGATTTTTTTTTAACATAGGTCCGTAGGGCATGCCCCATAGGATCGCATAACGCCTTCAGCGCTTGCTCAGCTCACCCTACCACCTCGCCCATCATTTACCCAGGGGAAACACTGTACTTGGTTCATTTGAGTACTGAACTGGAAATGGGCCATGAATTTTGGGAAAGCATCAACGATAATTTGTAAAAATTCAACCACAACCATTCTAATACCTCCTATTCATAATTTCAAAGTAGTATTTAAGAGTAATTTCCATTTTCATTATACCAAATTCCTTTATGCCCCAAAAAATTAATGTTTTAATATGGGAAGTTTAATTTTTTTCAATGTCATATCTATAGTATATTAGTTACACATAATTGTTCATTTGATATTCAACTGATAGATAACCTGCATATTAAAATTATATGTTATTAAAGAGAAATGCCAGTTTTATTTCAATAAATAAGTTTGTATTTTATATATATATATATATATATATAAGAGAGAGAGAGAGAGAGAGAGAGAGAGAGAGAGAGAGAGAGAAGGTCTTTGACCAAGGAGGCGTCTCTTGTCAACTAGGACTATGTGCAGAGGGGTGCTAAGAATGTCTGGGTCAAAAAAGAGCAACTGAAAGAGGGTAAGTAGGCTAAAGAACAGATACAAGAACTGAGAGAACTTAGAGAAACCAGGTTGTTATGATATGTAATCAGAATCGGAGAAGTGAGAAGATGAGAAGAATGTTTCACTACCTTACAAATCAAAGAGGCCACCTACAATACCATTCTAGGGCAGGCAATGGCCAAGCAGGAGTACGCTTTCTCATAAACAGGAAATGGAAAGACCCTATAACGAGGGTAAACAGCATCAGACCCAGAGTAGCAGAACTTGTTGTGTGTATAACATATTGCTACAAACACAAGATAGTGCAATATATGCACCAACAACATCATACTCAGAAGAAGACATAATCAGCTTCCACAATGACATATGACATTGAAGAGACTTCTGGGAAACCAAACCACTACACGGCAGTGATGGGAAATTTCAAAGCACAAATAGGGAAAAGTACAAACCTTACGGAAACAGCAACAAGCTAATTTGTGCTTGAAATTATAAACAAAAGAGTTGACACTTTGATAGAATGTCAAAGTCATAGAACATCAAGACACAAGAACTAGACAACATAGGCACCAGAGCAAAACTATCAAAGATATAATCCAACAAAGCATGTCAAGAGTAAATAAGGCAATTAACAAGCCACTGAATTCAAGGATATTGTCATCAACATGAGCCCTGATGATGAACTGACGATAAGCAATGAATGGAATATGCAGAAATGTACAAGACCATCAAAAAGAAAGCAAAAAAGACATCAAGAAATACAACCAAGATATCATACGAAAAACGATCATGGCATCATAGAGTCTGAGGAAAGTCAGCAGACTGCAGAAACTAGGCCAAGACAGACTGATCACACTCCTAGACAAACAGGATAGAGAAATCCATGGTCAAGATAAGATCATAATCAAACAGGGGAATACTACATAGGAGTTAAATACGACTGTGAACCATAATCGACACTGACCTGAAAGAGGAACCAGACAGTAGCAGTGCTACGAGATATGAAGAAAGGAACAGCAACAGAGACAACCATCTATATAAAGAGACATTGAAAGCAGGAGAAATTACCACCTTGAAGACACTGAGCTGTACACTAAATGTCTATCAGAAATACAAATACCTACAGTGTGGAAGAAGGCTAAGATGGTGATAATTTTTCGAACACTGAGGAGGATAGTTAAGGTTGCTCAAAACATAGTTCACTTCACCTACTGACGAATAGTAAAACTTGTTCATTGGGACACCAATCTTGATTCATCTGCCCATTTCCATCTCAATATTCAAATGAACCAAATACTATATATTTTGATGAAGTGGATAAATACTAACAATTCTTTATGTATAGAACTTCTTCTATCTGTTATTCATGTTAGTACATATTGTCAGAAGTTTTAATGGTGGTCAACACATAACATGAGTAACGAATATGTGAATATGTCTATCTCATGTTTGAAAGCTAGAATTGTCTTTAAAATCCATGGTTAAAGAAGAATCATAGCAGAAAAGTTGAAGAAATATTAATGGTGTATTTTCTTCTAGTGGGCATTTCCATGTGACTCGCATTATATAATTTGAACATTTCATGAATATATATTTGCATTAAGTGGTCTTGCAAATTATTTTAAAGGCAACTGTTAGTACATATTGTCAGAGTTTTATGGTGGCAAACACATAACATGAGTAACGAATATGTGAATATTTTTATCTCATGTTTGAAAGCAAGAAGTGTTTTTAAATCCATGGTTAAAGAAGAATCATAGCAGCAAAGTTGAAGAAATATTAATGATGTATTTTCTTGTAGTAGGCATTTCCATGTGACTCGCATTACATATTTTGAACATTTCATGAATATGTATTTGCATGTAAGTGGTCTTGCAAAGTAATTGTAAAGGCAACTTTTATGAAAAATAATCACCTTGTGTATTTCTTTTAAAACAATGAGATATTTCTGGAATTAAACACCAAGTTCAAGTGTGCATTATTTACTACAACATTATTTTAGAAGAGTAATGTATGTTTTTAAGTGAAATGTTGTGTGCTATCTAAATTACAGACAGAAAAATTAATTTCCCTCATGCTAAAACATTACAAATGATTTATCTATGATAATGGATTTAATGTAACATGTGTCACAGTAACGAGAGTCACGCTGATTATCTAATATGTTTGTATGTTATTGACAATATTTCAAATCACTAATGACATTTTTTGAAACCCTATTTATTTGTGACCACTATCTATGTTTAGAAAGTGTTTAAAAACCTATATTTTATTAGACATTTTAATTAATTCAAATGTTATGAAATGAAATTTGTTTTATTGTTATACAGGTTTTAATCAGTGTATATGTTTTAGATTGATGTATAGATAATTTACATACACAAATTTAGTATTCAAGATGATCCGTCAAGGTGAGCTTCAGCTTTGCCAAGCTTATGGATTAGATCAATCACAATCAAACTAAATGTAGTGAACCCCATTGGCCATTGGTATCGGCCAACCAAAACACAATGATAGTGGACCAACTTGTAATATTGTAGATACATTTGCTTGTTTGTATTGTGTTTTATTGATGTTAACAATGTTCTGAGAACAATGTTCTGAATAAACTTTCATTTATAAAAACTCCATTTCTGTCCATCAGTCAGGACAATTGTAGTGAAGTAGGTATCTTAGTGGATATTCAGAGTACTAATGAGACAAGTGTTAGAGTACCTAGAAACAACAATGGGAGTTTGACCAGGCAAGACCCAGAGGTGTTAATCCAGCCTGCAGCATGTCCACTAGTGAGGACAATAACATTGGAGTAGGTGTCAAAGTGACACTCTCTGTGGTACTGGGGCAAAAGTCAAAGTAAACACAATAGCTACAGAAGCATTTTGGACTACTGACCAACAATCACATCCAAGTGATAAAGAGGCCCTGGACATGTCCAATAGATAGAACAAAGGA
>JAODUO010002115.1:0-35774 GCA_025642075.2 Ridgeia piscesae
TGGTAACCTGCGTAACCGTCCAGTTCACTTGTCAGGTCTGAAAAATACAAACAAACAAACTGTGACTGAACTGGCCAGTGAAAAGCCTTGGGCACAAATGTTGGTTGGCATTGTCTATACACTAATACCCAATCAACTTATTTTCTATTGCAATGTGAAGTCACAACGTTTACAAACTGTATTATTTAAAAAAATTCAATTGTATATATTTTATTTTAAAAAGCTTAGATTATTACTAATAAATACATATCATATTAAACAATTAAGTAAACACACCAATCAACCATCTTTTTAAAATATGATATATCTAGTTTATTTGTATCCCAGCTGCATCAGCTGAATCAACCACAATCACAGGACACTCAACGGTAACGTAAGCGGCTTCAATGAATCATCAGTGCAACTTTTAGTAGTTTTAAATGACAGAAACGTAAGACTCACGTTTATTTAAATGTACTCTTATTTATACAGTGCTTTGCATCAACTTAATTTAAGGGGGCTGAAACGCTTTAACAACCATTGCCCAACCATAAGGACATACGTTTAGTTTAAGTAAATGTACAACACGGGAGAAGCAGTAAGCACAAAGTGAGATGCCTGGAAACAACAGAGAAGGCCGAAGGTTGTTTTTATTTCATATCTATCAAATGCCACTGCATTATGTCACTACCCAACGTATTCACTTAATGCTGGCAAATACAATACACTTACCATGGTAACCTGCGTAACCGTCCAGTTCACTTGTCAGGTCTGAAAAATACAAACAAACAAACTGTGACTGAACTGGCCAGTGAAAAGCCTTGGGCACAAATGTTGGTTGGCATTGTCTATACACTAATACCCAATCAACTTATTTTCTATTGGAATGTGAAGTCACAAAGTTTACAAACTGTATTATTTAAAAAAATTCAATTGTATATATTGTATTTTAAAAAGCTCAGATTATTACTAATAAATACATATCATATTAAACAATTAAGTAAACACACCAATCAACCATCTTTTTAAAATATGATATATCTAGTTTATTTGTATCCCAGCTGCATCAGCTGAATCAACCACAATCACAGGACACTCAACGGTAACGTAAGCGGCTTCAATGAATCATCAGTGCAACTTTAAGTAGTTTTAAATGACAGAAACGTAAGACTCACGTTTATTTAAATGTACTCTTATTTATACAGTGCTTTGCTTCAACTTAATTTAAGGGGGCTGAAACGCTTTAACAACCATTGCCCAACCATAAGGACATACGTTTAGTTTAAGTAAATGTACAACACGGGAGAAGCAGTAAGCACAAAGTGAGATGCCTGGAAACAACAGAGAAGGCCGAAGGTTGTTTTTATTTCATATCTATCAAATGCCACTGCATTATGTCACTACCCAACGTATTCACTTAATGCTGGCACATACAATACACTTACCATGGTAACCTGCGTAACCGTCCAGTTCACTTGTCAGGTCTGAAAAATACAAACAAACAAACTGTGACTGAACTGGCCAGTGAAAAGCCTTGGGCACAAATGTTGGTTGGCATTGTCTATACACTAATACCCAATCAACTTATTTTCTATTGGAATGTGAAGTCACAAAGTTTACAAACTGTATTATTTAAAAAAATTCAATTGTATATATTTTATTTTAAAAAGCTTAGATTATTACAAATAAATACATATCATATTAAACAATTAAGTAAACACACCAATCAACCATCTTTTTAAAATATGATATATCTAATTTATTTGTATCCCAGCTGCATCAGCTGAATCAACCACAATCACAGGACACTCAACGGTAACGTAAGCGGCTTCAATGAATCATCAGTGCAACTTTTAGTAGTTTTAAATGACAGAAACGTAAGACTCACGTTTATTTAAATGTACTCTTATTTATACAGTGCTTTGTTTCAATTTAATTTAAGGGGGCTGAAACGCTTTAACAACCATTGCTCAACCATAAGGATAAACATTCAGTTTAAGTAAATGTACAACATGGGAGATGCAGTAAGCACAAAGTGAGAAGCCTGGACAGAAACAGTGATGGCCGAAGGTTTTAAATTTTGTATCTCTCAAATGCCACTGCATTATTTAACTACCTAACTTATTCACTTAATGATGGCTCCGACAAGACACCATTTAGGTCTAGGTAAGACGTTGGTTCTTCATTTCTCAACTGGTCTAAACATACAAACTGTAACTCAATTGGCCAGTGTAAAGTACTGGGCACACATGTTGGTTGGAATTTTGTATACACTACTACCACATAAATTAATTTTTCATTAAATATGATTACACAATTCAAAAAGCTGTATTATTTACAAAAAATACTTTGTTTTCATTTTCTTAAGATGCTTAGCTTTTTAATATTTAACACATATTTTATGACTCAAGCAAAGAAACATATACATCAACTACATCTAAAAAATGACATATCTAGTTCATTTCTATTTCTCTTATTTATACAATGGTTTGTTTCGACTTATTTTAAGCGGGGGGGGGGGCTGAAAACGCTTTAACAACCATTGCCGCCCAACCATAAGGACACACATTTAGTTTAAGTAAATGTACGACATTGGAAAAGCAGTAAGCACAAAATGAGAAAAAACGGAGAAGGCCGAAGGTTTTTTATTTCATATCTATCAAATGTCACTACATTATTTCACTACCCAACTTATTCACTTAATGATGGCTCAGACAATACACTAACCGGAGAGATTGAATCAACCACAAGACACTCAACGGTAACATAAGCGACTTCAATGAATCATCATTGCAAATTTTAGCGGTTTTAAATGACAGAAACGTAAGCCTCACGTTTATTTAAATGTACTCTTGTTTATACAATGCTTTGCTTAAATTTACTTTTAGAGGGGCTGAAACGCTTTAACAACCATTGCCCAACCTTAAGGACATACATTTAGGTTAAGTAAATGTACAACATGGGAGAAGCAGTAAGCACAAAGTGAGAAACAACGGAAAAGGCCGAAGGTTTTTTAAATTTCATATCTATCCAATGTCACTACATTATTTCACTACCCAACTTATTAACATAATGATGGCTCAGACAAGACACTTACCTGATGCAGCTGCGTGACGGGACTGTTTCCTTTCCGGGACTGAAACATACAAACAAACAAAGTATGATTCAACTGGCCAGTGAAAAGCATTGGACACAATGTTGGTTGGCATAGTGTATACACTAATACCCAATCAAATTATTTTCTATTGGAATGTGAAGTCGCAAAGTTTACAAACTGTATTATTTATACAAATTTAATTGTATATATTTTATTATTTAAGGCTTAGATTATTAATAATTACTACATATCAAATCAATCAATTAAGTAAACACATAAATCAACCATATTTTGTAAAATATGATGTATATAATATTTTTGTATCCGAACTGCACCAGCTGAATCAACCACAATCACATGACACTCATCGGTAAAATAAGCGACTTCAATGAATCTTTATTGCAAATTTTAGCGGTTTTAAATGAGAGAACCGTAAGACTCACGTTTATTTAAATGTACTCTTATTTATACAATGCTTTGTTTCAATTTAATGTAAAGGGGGCTGAAATGCTTTATCAACCATTGCCCAACCATAAGGACATACATTCAGTTTAAGTAAATGTACAACATGGGAGAAGCAGTAAGCATAAAGTGAGAAGACTGGAAAGAAAGAGAGATGGTCATATAATGCATGTCTTGATGCTGTCATCTGTATAAGAGACTTGATAGGAACCAACCAATTATGAGCATTACCATAAAAACCCTACATCACTATACACGAACACAGAATGGTGGTGCTTTTATAATCAAACATGCAAATACAGGGTTTCTCTGCTATTTGATTGGCGAGGTGGGCCACCTCGCTGCTTTTCTAAGCCACCTCACTCAAAATTGCCACCTCATATTCCCTGTCCCTGCTCGATAATTACAAATAGTGTTACGAACATATTTCCATGCTAATTAAACTTGTGATTTCTTTCCATACTATATACCAGGGAATAGGTTAAAACACATTTAATAATGCACCATTTTAAATAGTTCTGATGGCACTTGCTCGACTCACCCTACCACTTGACACATGATTTTTCCAGGGAAAACACTGCAAATATTACGTTGTGGCACCACACAGTGCACACATGTAGACAGCACTATAATGTTCACAAGACACATACCTTTAAGGGGAATCTCATGGACTGAAACAAAATAGCATCTAGTTATAGTTGATAATGGCACATGTTGCCAAGGTTTTGTTTAAACGGACATGTCACGTCAGATAATTTAGTACTGTTGATATATACCTTCATGCAAACATGTCTACCGCACACGTGAACAACTGAGAACATGTTTACATAATTATAATTTATGCGCACCTAACATAATTGTACACATAAGACAACAAGCAAAACAACACAAGGAAGGCATATACTAGTTAAGCATGTGAGTTATTGAAATCAAGGAAGAATAAATGAAACTGACTGAATTTTTATTTATAGTCTGAATTAAATATGTTTGTTCTATACTAGTGTAGTGTCCTCCTATTCAAATAATGTAAACCCTCTCCTTCATCCAGGTCAAGTCTCTTTCAGTCGTGATGTTCTTTAGATTAATAATAAATACATATCATATCAAACAATTAAATAAACACATGAATCAATCATATTAAAAAAAATTGATATATCTAGTTTATGTTTATCCAAGCTGCGTCAGCTGAATCAAACACAATCATAGAACACTCAACGGAATCATAAGAGACTTCAATGAAACATCACTGCAACGTTTAGTGGTTTTAAATGACAGAAACGTAAGACTCACGTTCATTTAATTATATTCTCATTGATACAGTGCTTTGTTTCAACTTAATTTAAGGGCGCTGAAACGCTTAAACAACGATTGCCCAACCATAAGGACATACATGTAGTTTAAGTAAATGTACAACACGGGAGAAGCAGTAAGCTCAAAGTGAGAAGCCTGGAAACAACAGAGAAGGCCGAAGGTTGTTTTTATTTCACATCTATCAAATGCCACTGCTTTATTTCACTACCCAACTTATTCACATAATGATGGCTCAGACAATACACTTACCATGGTAATCTGCGTAATCGTCCAGTTCACTTGTCTGGTCTGAAAAATACAAACAAACAAAGTATGATTCAACTGGCCAGTGAAAAGCATTGGGCACAATGTTAGTTGGCATAGTGTATACACTAATTCCCAATCAAATTATTTTCTATTGGAATGTGAAATCACAAAGTTTACAAACTGTATTATTTATACAAATTTAATTGTATATATTTTATTATTTAAGGCTTAGATTATTAATAATTACTACATATCATATCAATCAATTAAGTAAACACATAAATCAACCATATTTTGTAAAATATGATGTATCTAATATTTTTGTATCCGAACTGCACCAGCTGAATCAACCACAATCACATGACACTCATCGGTAAAATAAGCGACTTCAATGAATCTTTATTGCACATTTTACCGGTTTTAAATGACAGAAACGTAAGCCTCACGTTTATTTAAATGTACTCTTGTTTATACAATGCTTTGCTTAAATTTACTTTTAGAGGGGCTGAAACGCTTTAACAACCATTGCCCAACCTTAAGGACATACATTTAGGTTAAGTAAATGTACAACATGGGAGAAGCAGTAAGCACAAAGTGAGAAACAACGGAAAAGGCCGAAGGTTTTTTAAATTTCATATCTATCCAATGTCACTACATTATTTCACTACCCAACTTATTAACATAATGATGGCTCAGACAAGACACTTACCTGATGCAGCTGCGTGACGGGACTGTTTCCTTTCCGGGACTGAAACATACAAACAAACAAAGTATGATTCAACTGGCCAGTGAAAAGCATTGGACACAATGTTGGTTGGCATAGTGTATACACTAATACCCAATCAAATTATTTTCTATTGGAATGTGAAGTCGCAAAGTTTACAAACTGTATTATTTATACAAATTTAATTGTATATATTTTATTATTTAAGGCTTAGATTATTAATAATTACTACATATCAAATCAATCAATTAAGTAAACACATAAATCAACCATATTTTTGTAAAATATGATGTATATAATATTTTTGTATCCGAACTGCACCAGCTGAATCAACCACAATCACATGACACTCATCGGTAAAATAAGCGACTTCAATGAATCTTTATTGCAAATTTTAGCGGTTTTAAATGAGAGAACCGTAAGACTCACGTTTATTTAAATGTACTCTTATTTATACAATGCTTTGTTTCAATTTAATGTAAAGGGGGCTGAAATGCTTTATCAACCATTGCCCAACCATAAGGACATACATTCAGTTTAAGTAAATGTACAACATGGGAGAAGCAGTAAGCATAAAGTGAGAAGACTGGAAAGAAAGAGAGATGGTCATATAATGCATGTCTTGATGCTGTCATCGTGTATAAGAGACTTGATAGGAACCAACCAATTATGAGCATTACCATAAAAACCCTACATCACTATACACGAACACAGAATGGTGGTGCTTCTATAATCAAACATGCAAATACAGGGTTTCTCTGCTATTTGATTGGCGAGGTGGGCCACCTCGCTGCTTTTCTAAGCCACCTCACTCAAAATTGCCACCTCATATTCCCTGTCCCTGCTCGATAATTACAAATAGTGTTACGAACATATTTCCATGCTAATTAAACTTGTGATTTCTTTCCATACTATATACCAGGGAATAGGTTAAAACACATTTAATAATGCACCATTTTAAATAGTTCTGATGGCACTTGCTCGACTCACCCTACCACTTGACACATGATTTTTCCAGGGAAAACACTGCAAATATTACGTTGTGGCACCACACAGTGCACACATGTAGACAGCACTATAATGTTCACAAGACACATACCTTTAGGGGGAATCTCATGGACTGAAACAAAATAGCATCTA
Organism: Ridgeia piscesae; assembly: GCA_025642075.2. Classification (NCBI taxonomy): domain Eukaryota; kingdom Metazoa; phylum Annelida; class Polychaeta; order Sabellida; family Siboglinidae; genus Ridgeia; species Ridgeia piscesae. The sequence goes on from JAODUO010002115.1 coordinate 6,960, forward strand.
GTTATAGTTGATAATGGCACATGTTGCCAAGGTTTTGTTTAAACGGACATGTCACGTCAGATAATTTAGTACTGTTGATATATACCTTCATGCAAACATGTCTACCGCACACGTGAACAACTGAGAACATGTTTACATAATTATAATTTATGCGCACCTAACATAATTGTACACATAAGACAACAAGCAAAACAACACAAGGAAGGCATATACTAGTTAAGCATGTGAGTTATTGAAATCAAGGAAGAATAAATGAAACTGACTGAATTTTTATTTATAGTCTGAATTAAATATGTTTGTTCTATACTAGTGTAGTGTCCTCCTATTCAAATAATGTAAACCCTCTCCTTCATCCAGGTCAAGTCTCTTTCAGTCGTGATGTTCTTTAGATTAATAATAAATACATATCATATCAAACAATTAAATAAACACATGAATCAATCATATTAAAAAAAATTGATATATCTAGTTTATGTTTATCCAAGCTGCGTCAGCTGAATCAAACACAATCATAGAACACTCAACGGAATCATAAGAGACTTCAATGAAACATCACTGCAACGTTTAGTGGTTTTAAATGACAGAAACGTAAGACTCACGTTCATTTAATTATATTCTCATTGATACAGTGCTTTGTTTCAACTTAATTTAAGGGCGCTGAAACGCTTAAACAACGATTGCCCAACCATAAGGACATACATGTAGTTTAAGTAAATGTACAACACGGGAGAAGCAGTAAGCTCAAAGTGAGAAGCCTGGAAACAACAGAGAAGGCCGAAGGTTGTTTTTATTTCACATCTATCAAATGCCACTGCTTTATTTCACTACCCAACTTATTCACATAATGATGGCTCAGACAATACACTTACCATGGTAATCTGCGTAATCGTCCAGTTCACTTGTCTGGTCTGAAAAATACAAACAAACAAAGTATGATTCAACTGGCCAGTGAAAAGCATTGGGCACAATGTTAGTTGGCATAGTGTATACACTAATTCCCAATCAAATTATTTTCTATTGGAATGTGAAATCACAAAGTTTACAAACTGTATTATTTATACAAATTTAATTGTATATATTTTATTATTTAAGGCTTAGATTATTAATAATTACTACATATCATATCAATCAATTAAGTAAACACATAAATCAACCATATTTTGTAAAATATGATGTATCTAATATTTTTGTATCCGAACTGCACCAGCTGAATCAACCACAATCACATGACACTCATCGGTAAAATAAGCGACTTCAATGAATCTTTATTGCACATTTTACCGGTTTTAAATGACAGAAACGTAAGCCTCACGTTTATTTAAATGTACTCTTGTTTATACAATGCTTTGCTTAAATTTACTTTTAGAGGGGCTGAAACGCTTTAACAACCATTGCCCAACCTTAAGGACATACATTTAGGTTAAGTAAATGTACAACATGGGAGAAGCAGTAAGCACAAAGTGAGAAACAACGGAAAAGGCCGAAGGTTTTTTAAATTTCATATCTATCCAATGTCACTACATTATTTCACTACCCAACTTATTAACATAATGATGGCTCAGACAAGACACTTACCTGATGCAGCTGCGTGACGGGACTGTTTCCTTTCCGGGACTGAAACATACAAACAAACAAAGTATGATTCAACTGGCCAGTGAAAAGCATTGGACACAATGTTGGTTGGCATAGTGTATACACTAATACCCAATCAAATTATTTTCTATTGGAATGTGAAGTCGCAAAGTTTACAAACTGTATTATTTATACAAATTTAATTGTATATATTTTATTATTTAAGGCTTAGATTATTAATAATTACTACATATCAAATCAATCAATTAAGTAAACACATAAATCAACCATATTTTGTAAAATATGATGTATATAATATTTTTGTATCCGAACTGCACCAGCTGAATCAACCACAATCACATGACACTCATCGGTAAAATAAGCGACTTCAATGAATCTTTATTGCAAATTTTAGCGGTTTTAAATGAGAGAACCGTAAGACTCACGTTTATTTAAATGTACTCTTATTTATACAATGCTTTGTTTCAATTTAATGTAAAGGGGGCTGAAATGCTTTATCAACCATTGCCCAACCATAAGGACATACATTCAGTTTAAGTAAATGTACAACATGGGAGAAGCAGTAAGCATAAAGTGAGAAGACTGGAAAGAAAGAGAGATGGTCATATAATGCATGTCTTGATGCTGTCATCGTGTATAAGAGACTTGATAGGAACCAACCAATTATGAGCATTACCATAAAAACCCTACATCACTATACACGAACACAGAATGGTGGTGCTTTTATAATCAAACATGCAAATACAGGGTTTCTCTGCTATTTGATTGGCGAGGTGGGCCACCTCGCTGCTTTTCTAAGCCACCTCACTCAAAATTGCCACCTCATATTCCCTGTCCCTGCTCGATAATTACAAATAGTGTTACGAACATATTTCCATGCTAATTAAACTTGTGATTTCTTTCCATACTATATACCAGGGAATAGGTTAAAACACATTTAATAATGCACCATTTTAAATAGTTCTGATGGCACTTGCTCGACTCACCCTACCACTTGACACATGATTTTTCCAGGGAAAACACTGCAAATATTACGTTGTGGCACCACACAGTGCACACATGTAGACAGCACTATAATGTTCACAAGACACATACCTTTAGGGGGAATCTCTTGGACTGAAACAAAATAGCATCTAGTTATAGTTGATAATGGCACATGTTGCCAAGGTTGTGTTTAAACGGACATGTCACACCAGTTAATTTAGTACTGGTGATATATAACTTCATACAAACATGTCTACCGCACACGTGAACAACTGAGGACATGTTTACATAATTATAATTTATGCGCACCTAACATAATTGTACACATAAGACAACAAGCAAAACAACACAAGGAAGGCATATACTAGTTAAGCATGGGAGTTACTGAAATCAAGGAAGAATAAATGAAACTGACTGTATTTTTATTTATAGTCTGAATTAAATATGTTTTTTTATTCTATACTATTGTAGTGTCCTCCTATTCAAATAATGTAAACCCTCTCCTTCATCCAGGTTAAGTCTCTTTCAGTCGTGATGTTCTTTAGATTAATAATAAATACATATCATATCAAACAATTAAATAAACACATGAATCAATCATATTAAAAAAAATATGATATATCTAGTTTATGTTTATCCAAGCTGCGTCAGCTGAATCAAACACAATCATAGAACACTCAACGGGATCATAAGAGACTTGAATGAAACATCACTGCAACGTTTAGTGGTTTTAAATGACAGAAACGTAAGACTCACGTTTATTGAAATAAATTCTTATTGATACAGTGCTTTGTTTCAACTTAATATAAGGGGTGCTGAAACGTTTTAAGAACAATTGCTCAACCATAAGGACATACATGTAGTTTATGTAAATGTACAACATGGGAGAAGCAGTAAGCACAAAGTGAGAAACAACAGAGAAGGCCAAAGGTTGTTTTTATTTCATATCTATCAAATGCCACTGCATTATGTCACTATCCAACGTATTCACTTAATGATGGCACATACAATACACTTACCATGGTAATTTGCGTAATCGTGCAGTTCACTTGTCTGGTCTGAAAAATACAAACAAACAAACTGTGACTGAACTGGCCAGTGAAAAGCCTTGGGCACAAATGTTGGTTGGCATTGTCTATACACTAATACCCAATCAACTTATTTTCTATTGGTATGTGAAGTCACAAAGTTTACAAATTGTATTATTTATAAAAATTCAAATGTATATATTTTATTTTAAAAAGCTTAGATTATTAATAATAAATACATATCATATTAAACAATTAAGTAAACACATCAATCAACCATCTTTTTAAAAATATGATATATCTAGTTTATCTGTATCCCAGCTGCATCAGCTGAATCAACCACAATCACAGGACACTCAAGGGTAACGTAAGCGGCTTCAATGAATCATCAGTGCAACGTTTAGTAGTTTTAAATGACAGAAACGTAAGACTCACGTTTATTTAAATGTACTCTTATTTATACAGTGCTTTGCTTCAACTTAATTTAAGGGGGCTGAAACGCTTTAACAACCATTGCCCAACCATAAGGACATACATTTAGTTTAAGTAAATGTACAACATGGGAGAAGCAGTAAGCTCAAAGTGAGAAGCCTGGATACAACAGAGAAGGCCGAAGGTTTTTAAATTTCACATCTATCAAGTGGCACTGCTTTATTTCACTACCCAACTTGTTAACTAAAATTAATGATGACTCAGGGAAGACACCACTTAGATCTAAGTAAAAAGTTGTTTCTTCATTTCTGAATTGGCCTAAGCATACATATGCATACAAACAAACTGTGACTCAACTAACATGTGTAAAGTACTGGGCACACATGTTGGTAGGAATGTTTTTATACATTAATACCATATAAATTATTTTTTCAAGTCCCTTTCAGTCGTGTTGTTCTTTAGACTGCTGGTGGCGTCATTGAAATAAGAGCCACTGGCATTTAGCCATGACACGGGACTAGGTGGCTTGTTGTTTTAGGCAGTCCCCTAAATTGTAATAACGGAATTTAATATTTTCTTATATTACTAGTCACTTGGACAACTTCACTGATATAAAAATGGCTTATGTCAGATTGTTAAGTTTGATTGGAACTACTTAATGCATCGTTATCTATGACAGGGGTTGATCCATCAGTAGTGAGGATAATATATACGGTGATAATAGCAGATAACAGATATCCAGTTAATTTCAAAATAATTTAATCAGTGCACTTTCTGGTCACCAGAACTATTTAGGATGTATCAGTTTTTTTCAGTTTCACATCTATCAAGTGGCACTGCATTATTTCGTTACCCAACTTATAAACTTAACGATGGGTCTGATTAGACACTTACATGGTGTAGCATATTCAGTTGTTTCTTCATTTCTAAAATGGTCTGAAACATTCAAACAAACTGTGACTCAACTGGTCATGGTAAAGTACTGGGCATTTATAATATGTTGGTTTGTATTATGTCTACACTAATACCACATCAATTTATTTTTCATTGAATATGATGTCAAAAAGTCAACAAGCTCTATTATTTACACAAATTACATTGTTTTTAGTTTATAAAGATGCTTAGCTTTTTAATAGTTCACAAAAAATTAATGTTTCAAGCAAAGAGACATATATATCAACTATATCTGGACAAATAAGTCATATATAGTTTATCTGTATCGCAGCTGCATCAGCTGAATCAAACACAATCACAGAACACTCAACGGTATCATGAGCGACTTCAATGAAACATCATTGCAACTTTTAATGGTCTTAAATGACAGAAACGTAAGACTAATTGTACACATAAGACAATAAGCAAAACAACATAAGGAAGGCATATACTAGTTAAGCATGTGAGTTCCTGAAATCAAGGAAGAATAAATGAAACTGACTGTATTTTTATTTATAGTCTGAATTAAATATGTTTGTTCTATCCTATTGTAGTGTCCTCCTACTCAAATAATGTAAACCCTCTCCTTCATCCAGGTCAAGTCTCTTTCAGTCGTGATGTTCTTTAGTTTCTTTAGACTGCTGGTTGCGTCTGTGAAATAAGAGCCACTGGCATTTAGCCATGACACGGGACTACGTGGCTTGTTGTTTTAGGCAGTCGCCTAAGTTGTAATCACGGAATTTAATATTTTTGTATATTATCGTAAAGACAATAATCTGATAACTGAACTTGAGCAACAGGAGTGAAAAAACTTATCCAAGGACAGAAACGGCAACAAGAGGAATGAATTACCAGTCACCAGAAACAGAGAACCGATAAACTACCTTGATGTGCACGCAATCAAAATTCTTCAGTTGTCCATATTTTGCAAACAATACCATTTGACTAACATTTACATTAATAACAATTTACAATTTACCTTGCGTTTTCGCCGCGACATCCTTCGCTAGGTCCAGTTCTTCTTTCATCGCCTTCATGTACTCTGTAGCAGAAACATGTAGCACATCACGGTGTCGGACGATTAGAACTCCATACAGCGGTCACCTCTCGGAAACTGCCACCACTCAAAAATAATTACTTGATCGATATATTTTTCGTCGGCTTGATACAAAACACTTCAAGATGTACCTCTCTACCACGAAATGTGGACAATTAGTTCACTTTTACTCAAACAACTGAATAAGTCGGTATTGTTCACGATGATTAATGTGAGACCGATTCTCAACGAGGCGCTACTCGTTTTTGATTACGTCAGAGACATAGTCGCCTTGATGGAAACATGCCTTGGGGCTAAAGAATCTGATGTGTTCAAAATTAGATCTATTCTCTGTAAGGTGTCGTAGACGCACTGATCAATTACATTAATGTGCAAGAATTTGATATTGATCAGGTTTCTTTGTTTAGGAAACAATACAGTTTGATTAACATCTACTTTCATAAAGTACACACTTTACCTCGTGTTTTTGCCGCGTCATCTTTTGCTAGGTTCAGTTCGTCGACCATCTTCATCATGTGCTCTGTTGAAGAAACATATACCATATCAATAGATCAAACGATTAGAACTCCATACACCGATCACCTCTCGGAAACGGCCACCCCTAAATAAATACTTTTCAGTCAATTTTTTTTATCTAAAAGAATGCTTTGTACAAAACACTTAAAGGGCTGCTTTCTACTCTAAAATGTTGAAAATGAATTCACTATTAATCAAGCAACTGCATACCTCGGTTTCAACAATTGTTCATTAGAAAATATAATAAAGAATTCGGAATAAAAAGTGTTCATTCCGAATAACATCTCATCAATCTCTAATAGTAAACAAACTACAATGCACACGTATACATTTATTTCCTGTGTGATATCATGAATGATTGCAATTATAAGACCAGAAGTGCACCAGCGATCCTGCTTAAAACAGGATTGATCACGTGACTATGTCTCGTAGCATCAATTTTTTAAACTATCACCAACAACGCAAAACTGACTGCATTAAAATCCACGGGTTCGGACAACACGAAGCATTTGGTACGAAGTTAATCAGAACGCCATGGGATGTTCACGATCATTAAAATCAGATCGATTCGCAACCAGGCGCTCCTCGTTCTTGATTACGTCGAAGAGACGTAGTCGCTGTCATTTGAAACAAATCGTGGGGAAAATAAGGCAACCGCTGTGTCCAAAGTTAGGATTATTTTGTAAAAGGTGTCGCAATCGCAGTGATAAACTACCTTGATGTGCAATCAATCAATATTCATCAGTTGTCCATATTTTGCAAACAAAACCATTTGACTAACATTTACATTAATAACAATTTACAATTTACCTTGCGTTTTCGCCGCGACATCCTTCGCTAGGTCCAGTTCTTCTTTCATCGCCTTCATGTTCTCTGTAGCAGAAACATGTAGCACATCACTGTGTCGGACGATTAGAACTCCATACAGCGGTCACCTCTCGGAAACTGCCACCACTCAAAAAAATAATTACTTGATCGATATATTTTTCATCTTCATGACTGCTTGATACAAAGCACTTCAAGATGTACCTTTCTTCCAAGAAATGTGGACAATTAGTTCACTTTTACTCAAACAACTGAATAAGTCGGTATTGTTCACGATGATTAATGTGAGACCGATTCTCAACCAGGCGCTACTCGTTTTTGATTACGTCAGAGACATAGTCGCCTTGATGGAAACATGCCTTGGGGCTATAGAAATATCTGATGTGTTCAAAGTTAGATCTATTCTCTGTAAGGTGTCGTAAACGCACTGATCAATTACGTTAATGTGCAAGCATTCGATATTGATCAGGTTTCTTTGTTTAGGAAACAATACAGTTTGATTAACATCTCCTTTCATACAGTACACGTATAGATTTATTTCCTGTGTGATATCATGAATGATTGCAATTATAAGACCAGAAGTGCTGCTTAAAACGGGATTGGTCACGTGACTATGTGTCGTTGAATCAAATTTGTTAAACTGTCACCAACAACGCAAACCTGACTGCATTAAAATCCAAGGGTAACTAAAGTGACCTATCAGTATTAAAAAAGAACTCATGCAAATTCCATAACAACAATAGTGATAAATTAATGTAAAGGTAATATACAATTAAAATGGTACAATAATTACGACGTAACACTATTTTTCAATCAGCACCTACATGTTGCTGCAAAAGAAAATATTACTGAAGCTGTTTTCTTTTACTTTTTAACTTATGGCATGAGTGCAGGAACGACCGTACCTAAAACAGGGTTGGTCACGCAACTATGTGTCGTATTGTGTAATATTGTCAACATTTTGAAATGTTGTCTAAAACGTGTAGTGGTCGCACGGATAAACTATATTAGTGTGCAATAATTCGATATTGATCAGTTGTCCTTGAGTTGCAGTTTGATTAACACTTTCTTTTTTGAAAATTCACAATTTACCTTTGTATTTGGCCACTTCATCCTTCGATTGTCTTTGTTCGTCCCTTATCGTCTTTATGAACTCTGTAGCAGAAACACGTACTATTGCATTCGGTCGGACGATAAGAACTCTATACAGCTATTGCGGCCACCCCTCAAAAATAATTACGTTATCAGTCTGTTTTTCATCTACAAATTTCCTATGTACAAGACATTTAAAGGGCTACCTTTCTGTTATAAAATGCTGAATGTTTGTTCCTTTTACTCAAACAAATGAATACCTCCGTATCTAAAATTATTGTTTAGAAAACGTAATAATAAAGAAATCGGAGACAGAATGGTTCATTCCGAATGTCAATTCATCAATGTTAAACAAGTTATAAAGCACATATTTAGGTTTGTACTGTATGCGATAACACGAGTGATCGAAATTACAAGAGCATCAGTGCAGAAACGACCGTACCTAAAACAGGGTTGGTCACGCAACTATGTCTCGTAGAATCAATACCTTTTAAAAACAAATTGTCACCAACAACGCAAACGTGACTGCACTAAAATCCAGGCGTTTGGATAATTGGATGCACGTTCACCAGAATTATGTATGATGTTCTAGGTGATAAATTATTCTCTAAAACATGCCGTAGTCGAACGGATAAACTACATTAATATGCAAGCATTCTACGTTGATCAGTTGTCCTTTTGTTGCAAACTATACAGTTTTGTACATTTACATTTATATAAATTAACAATTTACCTCGTGTTTCAGTTGCGTCTTTCTTCACAAGTCTTACTTCCTCAGTCGCCTTACGCATGTCCTCTGTAGCAGAGACATGTAATATGTCATTGGGTCGGACGATTAAAACTGTATACAGCGGTATCCTCTCGGATACGGCCACCCCTCAAAAATAATGACATTATCGGTTTGTTTTTCATCTACAAGTCTGCTTGATACAAAGCCCTTAAAGGGCTACCTTTCTTCTATGAAATGTGGACAATTAATTCACTTTTACTTAAACAACGGAGTACCTCGGTATCAACCATTGTTCGTTACAAAACGTAATAAACCATTCGTAGTCAGAATAGTTCATTCCGAATGCAAACTCACCAATGCGTAATGTTTAACCACATTATAATGCATACCTTTATATTGATATTGTGTGTGATAACACGAATAATCAAGATTACATGTGCATGAGTGCAGCAGCGACAATACATTAAACAGGGTTTTTACCTTTCTACTATTAAATGTGGGCAATTAATTCACTTTTACTCAAATAACTGAATATCTCGGTACCATGCAATCATTATTCATTAAAAAAACGTAATAAAGAAACCGGAGACAGAACAATTCATTCCGAATGTCAACTCACCAATGTTTAAGATTAAACTTATTATAACGCACACATTTAGATTAATAGTTTGTGTAATAACACGAATGATCGAAATTACACGAGCATGAGTGCACGAGAGACCCTGCGTAAGAAAGGTTTGGTCACGCGGCTCTGTGTCGTACAATAAGTACATTTTAAACAACGGAAACCTGACTGCATTAAAATACAGGGGTTCTGATAATAGGATGCACGTTTTGCGAAGTGCACCAGCGCTACTTGTGAAGTTCCCGGTCGGTAATCAACGTGAGCTCGTTTCGCGATGATGCGCTCTTCGATCTTGACTACGTTAATGAGACGCACACGCCGTGATGGAAACATGGCTTGGTGAGAATGAAACAAACTTTGTGTCAACATTTTGAAATGTTGTCTAAAACGTGTAGTGGTCGCACGGATAAACTATATTAGTGTGCAATAATTCGATATTGATCAGTTGTCCTTGTGTTGCAAACTATACAGTTTGATTAACACTTTCTTTTTTGAAAATTCACAATTTACCTTTGTATTTGGCCACGTCATCCTTCGATAGTCTTTGTTCGTCCCTTATCGTCTTTATGAACTCTGTAGCAGAAACACGTACTATTGCATTCGGTCGGACGATAAGAACTCTATACTGCTATTGCGGCCACCCCTCTAAAATAATTACGTTATCAGTCTGTTTTTCGTCTACAAGTTTCCTATATACAAGACATTTAAAGGGCTACCTTTCTGTTATAAAATGCAGATTCTTAGTTCCTTTTACGCAAACAAATGAATACGTCCGTATCAACAATTATTGTTTAGAAAACGTAATAATAAAGAAATCGGAGACAGAATGGTTCATTCCGAATGTCTATTCATCAATGTTAAACAAGTTATAAAGCACATATTTAGGTTTGTACTGTATGCGATAACACGAGTGATCGAAATTACAAGAGCATCAGTGCAGAAACGACCGTACCTAAAACAGGGTTGGTCACGCAACTATGTCTCGTAGAATCAATACCTTTTAAAAACAAATTGTCACCAACAACGCAAACGTGACTGCACTAAAATCCAGGCGTTTGGATAATTGGATGCACGTTCACCAGAATTATGTATGATGTTCTAGGTGATAAATTATTCTCTAAAACATGCCGTAGTCGAACGGATAAACTACATTAATATGCAAGCATTCTACGTTGATCAGTTGTCCTTTTGTTGCAAACTATACAGTTTTGTACATTTACATTTATATAAATTAACAATTTACCTCGTGTTTCAGTTGCGTCTTTCTTCACAAGTCTTACTTCCTCAGTCGCCTTACGCATGTCCTCTGTAGCAGAGACATGTAATATGTCATTGGGTCGGACGATTAAAACTGTATACAGCGGTATCCTCTCGGATACGGCCACCCCTCAAAAATAATGACATTATCGGTTTGTTTTTCATCTACAAGTCTGCTTGATACAAAGCCCTTAAAGGGCTACCTTTCTTCTATGAAATGTGGACAATTAATTCACTTTTACTTAAACAACGGAGTACCTCGGTATCAACCATTGTTCGTTACAAAACGTAATAAACCATTCGTAGTCAGAATAGTTCATTCCGAATGCAAACTCACCAATGCGTAATGTTTAACCACATTATAATGCATACCTTTAATTGATATTGTGTTGATAACACGAATAATCAAGATTACATGTGCATGAGTGCAGCAGCGACAATACATTAAACAGGGTTTTTACCTTTCTACTATTAAATGTGGGCAATTAATTCACTTTTACTCAAATAACTGAATATCTCGGTACCATGCAATCATTATTCATTAAAAAACGTAATAAAGAAACCGGAGACAGAACAATTCATTCCGAATGTCAACTCACCAATGTTTAAGATTAAACTTATTATAACGCACACATTTAGATTAATAGTTTGTGTAATAACACGAATGATCGAAATTACACGAGCATGAGTGCACGAGAGACCCTGCGTAAGAAAGGTTTGGTCACCGCGAAAATACATTTTAAACAACGGAAACCTGACTGCATTAAAATCAGGGGTTCGATAATAGGATGCACGTTTTGCGAAGTGCACCAGCGCTACTTGTGAAGTTCCCGGTCGGTAATCAACGTGAGCTCGTTTCGCGATGATGCGCTCTTCGATCTTGACTACGTTAATGAGACGCACACGCCGTGATGGAAACATGGCTTGGTGAGAATGAAACAAACTTTGTGTCAACATTTTGAAATGTTGTCTAAAACGTGTAGTGGTCGCACGGATAAACTATATTAGTGTGCAATAATTCGATATTGATCAGTTGTCCTTGAGTTGCAGTTTGATTAACACTTTCTTTTTTGAAAATTCACAATTTACCTTTGTATTTGGCCACTCATCCTTCGATGTCTTTGTTCGTCCCTTATCGTCTTTAGAACTCTGTAGCAGAAACACGTACTATTGCATTCGGTCGGACGATAAGAACTCTTACGCTATTGCGGCCACCCCTCTAAAATAATTACGTTATCAGTCTGTTTTTCTCTACAATTTCCTATTACAGACATTTAAAGGCTACTTCTGTTATAAAATGCGATCTAGTTCCTTTTTTTTTTTTTTTTTTTTTTTTTTTTTTTTTTTTTTTTTTTTTTTTTTTTTTTTTTTTTTTTTTTTTTTTTTTTTTTTTTTTTTTTTTTTTTTTTTTTTTTTTTTTTTTTTTTTTTTTTTTTTTTTTTTTTTTTTTTTTTTTTTTTTTTTTTTTTTTTTTTTTTTTTTTTTTTTTTTTTTTTTTTTTTTTTTTTTTTTTTTTTTTTTTTTTTTTTTTTTTTTTTTTTTTTTTTTTTTTTTTTTTTTTTTTTTTTTTTTTTTTTTTTTTTTTTTTTTTTTTTTTTTTTTTTTTTTTTTTTTTTTTTTTTTTTTTTTTTTTTTTTTTTTTTTTTTTTTTTTTTTTTTTTTTTTTTTTTTTTTTTTTTTTTTTTTTTTTTTTTTTTTTTTTTTTTTTTTTTTTTTTTTTTTTTTTTTTTTTTTTTTTTTTTTTTTTTTTTTTTTTTTTTTTTTTTTTTTTTTTTTTTTTTTTTTTTTTTTTTTTTTTTTTTTTTTTTTTTTTTTTTTTTTTTTTTTTTTTTTTTTTTTTTTTTTTTTTTTTTTTTTTTTTTTTTTTTTTTTTTTTTTTTTTTTTTTTTTTTTTTTTTTTTTTTTTTTTTTTTTTTTTTTTTTTTTTTTTTTTTTTTTTTTTTTTTTTTTTTTTTTTTTTTTTTTTTTTTTTTTTTTTTTTTTTTTTTTTTTTTTTTTTTTTTTTTTTTTTTTTTTTTTTTTTTTTTTTTTTTTTTTTTTTTTTTTTTTTTTTAAAAAAAAAAAAAAAAAAAAAAAAAAAAAAAAAAAAAAAAAAAAAAAAAAAAAAAAAAAAAAAAAAAAAAAAAAAAAAAAAAAAAAAAAAAAAAAAAAAAAAAAAAAAAAAAAAAAAAAAAAAAAAAAAAAAAAAAAAAAAAAAAAAAAAAAAAAAAAAAAAAAAAAAAAAAAAAAAAAAAAAAAAAAAAAAAAAAAAAAAAAAAAAAAAAAAAAAAAAAAAAAAAAAAAAAAAAAAAAAAAAAAAAAAAAAAAAAAAAAAAAAAAAAAAAAAAAAAAAAAAAAAAAAAAAAAAAAAAAAAAAAAAAAAAAAAAAAAAAAAAAAAAAAAAAAAAAAAAAAAAAAAAAAAAAAAAAAAAAAAAAAAAAAAAAAAAAAAAAAAAAAAAAAAAAAAAAAAAAAAAAAAAAAAAAAAAAAAAAAAAAAAAAAAAAAAAAAAAAAAAAAAAAAAAAAAAAAAAAAAAAAAAAAAAAAAAAAAAAAAAAAAAAAAAAAAAAAAAAAAAAAAAAAAAAAAAAAAAAAAAAAAAAAAAAAAAAAAAAAAAAAAAAAAAAAAAAAAAAAAAAAAAAAAAAAAAAAAAAAAAAAAAAAAAAAAAAAAAAAAAAAAAAAAAAAAAAAAAAAAAAAAAAAAAAAAAAAAAAAAAAAAAAAAAAAAAAAAAAAAAAAAAAAAAAAAAAAAAAAAAAAAAAAAAAAAAAAAAAAAAAAAAAAAAAAAAAAAAAAAAAAAAAAAAAAAAAAAAAAAAAAAAAAAAAAAAAAAAAAAAAAAAAAAAAAAAAAAAAAAAAAAAAAAAAAAAAAAAAAAAAAAAAAGACATGTAATATGTCATTGGGTCGGACGATTAAAACTGTATACAGCGGTATCCTCTCGGATACGGCCACCCCTCAAAAATAATGACATTATCGGTTTGTTTTTCATCTACAAGTCTGCTTGATACAAAGCCCTTAAAGGGCTACCTTTCTTCTATGAAATGTGGACAATTAATTCACTTTTACTTAAACAACGGAGTACCTCGGTATCAACCATTGTTCGTTACAAAACGTAATAAACCATTCGTAGTCAGAATAGTTCATTCCGAATGCAAACTCACCAATGCGTAATGTTTAACCACATTATAATGCATACCTTTATATTGATATTGTGTGTGATAACACGAATAATCAAGATTACATGTGCATGAGTGCAGCAGCGACAATACATTAAACAGGGTTTTTACCTTTCTACTATTAAATGTGGGCAATTAATTCACTTTTACTCAAATAACTGAATATCTCGGTACCATGCAATCATTATTCATTAAAAAAAACGTAATAAAGAAACCGGAGACAGAACAATTCATTCCGAATGTCAACTCACCAATGTTTAAGATTAAACTTATTATAACGCACACATTTAGATTAATAGTTTGTGTAATAACACGAATGATCGAAATTACACGAGCATGAGTGCACGAGAGACCCTGCGTAAGAAAGGTTTGGTCACGCGGCTCTGTGTCGTACAATAAGTACATTTTAAACAACGGAAACCTGACTGCATTAAAATACAGGGGTTCTGATAATAGGATGCACGTTTTGCGAAGTGCACCAGCGCTACTTGTGAAGTTCCCGGTCGGTAATCAACGTGAGCTCGTTTCGCGATGATGCGCTCTTCGATCTTGACTACGTTAATGAGACGCACACGCCGTGATGGAAACATGGCTTGGTGAGAATGAAACAAACTTTGTGTCAACATTTTGAAATGTTGTCTAAAACGTGTAGTGGTCGCACGGATAAACTATATTAGTGTGCAATAATTCGATATTGATCAGTTGTCCTTGTGTTGCAAACTGTACAGTTTGATTAACACTTTCTTTTTTGAAAATTCACAATTTACCTTTGCATTTGGCTACTTCATCCTTCGCTGTTCTTTGTTCGTCCCTTATCGTCTTTATGAACTCTGTAGCAGAAACACGTACTATTGCATTCGGTCGGACGATAAGAACTCTATACTGCTATTGCGGCCACCCCTCTAGAATAATTACGTTATCAGTCTGTTTTTCGTCTACAAGTTTCCTATATACAAGACATTTAAAGGGCTACCTTTCTGTTATAAAATGCAGATTTGTAATTCCTTTTACTCAAACAAATGAATACGTCTGTATCAACTATTGGTCTTTACAAAACGTAATAATAAAGAAATCGGAGACAGAATGGTTCATTCCGAATGTCAATTCATCAATGTTAAACAAGTTATAAAGCACATAGATTTATATTGTATGCGATAACACGAGTGATCGAAATTGCAAGAGCATGAGTGCAGGAACGACCGTGCCTAAAACATGGTTGGTCACGCATCTATGTGTCGTAGAATCAGTACCTTTTTAAAACAAATTGTCACCAACAACGCAAACATGACTGCACTAAAATCCAGGCGTTTGGATAATTGGATGCACGTTCACCAGAATTATGTATGATGTTCTCGGTGATAACATATTCTCTAAAAATGCCGTAGTCAAACGGATAAACTACATTAATATGCAAACATTCTATGTTGATCAGTTGTCCTTTTGTTGCAAACTATACAGTTTTGTACATTTACATTTATGTAAATTAACAATTTACCTCGTGTTTCAGCTGCGTCTTTCTTCATTAGTCTTACTTCCTCAGTCATCTTCTTCATGTCCTCTGTAGCAGAGACATGTACTATGTGTACATTGGGTCGGACGATTAGAACTCTATACAGCGGTATCCTCTCGGATACGGCCACCCCTCAAAAATAATGACATTATCAGTTTGTTTTTCATCTACAAGTCTGCTTGATACAATGTACTTAAAGGGCTACCTTTCTACTATGAAATGTGGACAATTAATACATTTTTACTGAAACAATTGGATTCCTCAGTATCAACCGTTGTTCTTCGTAATAAAGAATTCGGAGTCAGAATAGTTCATTCCTTTTGACAACTCATCAATATTTAATATTAAGTAAATTGTAATACTCACATTTAGATTGATAGGGTGTGCGATAATACGAATTATCAGGATTACACGAGCATGAATGCACGAGCGACCATGCGTAAAACAGGTTTGGCCACCCGTATGTGTGTCGTGCGTCAGTACTTTTTAAAACAAACTGTCATGAACAATGCAAACCTGACTGCACTAAGATCCAGTGGCCGGTTTCACAAAGCCGCGTAACTTTACGAGCAATTACGCGATCTACTGGTCGATTATTCAGTGTAGACACCCTTTTTCATTTTTTTACTGTTCGTATAGCAAATGACAAGCTATGATGAATGTAAAGGATATCCAGTGTAAACATTAAAAATAATAATAAGTTGAGAGTGGGCGTGTTGGGAGCATCAACAAACTTGGGGAGCTTTACGTAAATTGTACAACTAGCGTAACGTTACGCATACTAAACACTTGGCGCCTCCTAAGTGCAACTATGGAGCAAAGTCGTGATACGCAACTAGCGTAACTTTACGACGTTTTAGGCTTCGCCGAATTATCGCCCGTTACCACATCGTAAGCAGACTCTATGAAAACGGCCCCAGGGGTTTCGGTTAATAGGTAGCATGTTGTGCGAACTTCTCCAGAACTTCGTTGTATGTTCAAGGTGATCAATGTGAGATCGATTCACAACCAGGCGCTCCTCGTTCTTGATTGCATTACAAATGCTTCTGGTGAAGCAGTAACATGTAGTATATAATAGAGTCTCCTCACAGGGATTATATCTCGGATCTTGTTTTACTCACACAAGTGAATAAGACGGCATCAACAATAGTCAATTTCCAAAACAAAACCGCAATAAAGGATTTGCAATCATATTAGATCGTTCCAAATGTAACTCATCAATGTGAAATATTAAACAAATTCTTATGCTAACATTTAAATTCATATTATGCTTAATAACAATGAGTAATCGAAAAATACAACTGGAAGGTGTATGTTTACTTTCTATTTTGTATTATATGTTTTATTTTCAATTTATTTAATGGACCATTGTGTGGTTATCAACTGCAACGGCTTTGTATACAAGATTACTTTGCATTTTGTATAGGTTTTTGTATTTGTACTTTACAAAATGCTTTATTCTAAGATATAACGAGGTGGAGAAATGCAAAAACGTGTGTGCACAACCTTTGCGGAGAAACTTATTCTGTACAAGATGTAGCTGTCGCATGGATAAACTACACTACAGAAACTAAACTGCACTAAAAGAATGATGTGTATCTATACAGTGACACACGACTAGGTAGCTAGGTTGATATCTAAATAGCTTCATCTCTGTGTATTCGAGGCACAGGTAGAAACGACATCCTTCAACTCTTGGTTAGTTTCCTCGCTTTGCAGACTTGCTGAACTTCGGCTGAAACACACAACTCGGATTATATATATATATATATATATATATATATATATATATATATATATATATATATATATATATATATATATATATATATATATATATATATATATATATATATATATATATATATATATATATATATCGATTTCATTATCTGACTGCAAACTTGTTCCAATGAGCCTTTTTTGTAATTGTGTTCATCCGTCATTAAACAACACCCTCATTTTTCATTTCACAAATTAACCTTTGAAAACATTTGATTACGCATGCACGACCGCACGCACGCACACATATAATATGGAAAATTTGAGTTGTTATGTTTGTTCAGACGAGACATAGTTCCGTGGAAGAACATGAGACAGAGCTCACAACGCATCGATGGCATCCTGGGTTGGGTTGAGTTGGAAAATACCAAGAGTAGTTCTTCACTGTGAGCTGTGAGATAATCAACTCAGCCTTCTAGCCCCCACCTCTTCATTATGAATACTACTTTGATCATGCATAGCCCGCCACACAAACCTATACGTGGCGCGTTCATAGTAGTCTAGAAAACATTTGAAAACAAGATCTTCACACTGTTAATCCCAATCCTTGTATTCGAAAACACATTGACCCACAAATGTTACGCACGGAGATTAGATTTTAGATATTATGAAATTGAGATGGACGCATTGTTGAATGTGGCGGACTATGATCTGATAGCTATACATTCATATCAGAACATTCATGTTTTTCTTGGACACTGATTGACACATACGATTTCGGAGTTGCGTAATGAGGTACCACAATAACTAATCCGACCGAGGGCGCTCTAACGCAACTAGGGTCTTTGTGCCGTCTTTTACGTATTCTTGATGTATGTAAAATGCGGCACGGTTTTGCGGAACATTTTGCGGAACGCTTGTTTAAATCATCCTACAATCAGCTATTGAACTCGCATGACTCCGAAGCCTCACACATAGCTAAATATGGATTCAATCTGATATGTCCGTCAATGTGAAGGCATAATATGTACATTAATGTACCTTTACAGCCGATGGAACGTCGACTGGTGTCTCGACGACAGGTGTGCTAGCTCGATGCCGGAAAGGATGTTTAAATTCATCTACAGCTCGCCGTATGCATCACACGATACTGCTACGGTTTCACACATAGTTAAATATTGATATCGTATAACATGTCCGTCAATATAAAACCATAATGTCTACATTAATGTACATTTATAGTCGCTGAAACGTCGTGGGACGTTCGATCGAATTCAGTGTCAAGATGGCGTTGTTTTAGCTGTTCTGTCTATTGACCACACATACGGCATGCTGTTCTGTCTATTGACCACACATACGGCATGCCCACACATACAAACTACCACTGGCTACGCGCCTGCACAGTAAATAGCTTACCTTTCATATATACGAAAAGGATGATTTAAACAAGCGTTCCGCAAAACATGCAAACAAATCCACGTTAGTCACTAGAGGCGCTGATACGCAACTAGACCACAGTTGCGTATCAACGCCTCTAGCGACTAACGTGGATTTGTGGAACCCCTTTATGCATAATACAGCAGCATACTGATTTCAAAATGAGCTATCGTATGATTAGGGTGACCAGTACTGCAATAATGTGTATTAGAGAGGTAGCAAATGTAAAATTTTATCATGACAAAAAATTACCTTGTAGTCTCTTTATATCATCTGCTTCACCAAGCCGTTTCATCAAATCAGTGTTAGATGTCATTGCTTGATTAATTGTTCTGATGGCAGTTTTATTCTGTAGCACAATAATTATAAAACGTTTGTAAACATGAATACGCACACATCAACAAGGCATGCACATATTCACGTCGGCGCACGTTTGCTTATACCGGAATGTATATAAAATGCAGCAAAGACAGTAGATACCTTTAAAAACAGTTTAAAAAATGTATCATGAAGGAATCTTTACAATAGCATGCATCACGCAATATATTATGCCAATTGTTTGCATTTCGTTTGTGGATTGTTTGGATTCATTCAGTTTTATATAGTTGTAGTAGTAATAATAATAAGGATTTTATTTCAGACAATTATATCATTGTTTGTTATTATTATTATCGTTGTGCAGAAATGAATGAGTTTGAGCAGGTTACCGGTCTAACGTAGGCAGTCACTTCAGCGTGTCTGTTGGGAGGTGCAGGTTGTGCTAATGTATTTTATTTACTTTTATTTTTATTTATTTATTACAAATGAGTGAAAAATTGTGCGACACTGGAAAGTTACTTAATATAGATATGGTAAATATTTAAAATTATGCTTTATAATTTGAATGTCATTTTCAAATAGACGTAGGCCGACTATATTATAATGTGTTACCTAATTATAATTGTATTTATTTATTTAAGTATTTTATTAATATTATTGTAAATTCCTTGTATGTATGTAATAGTGTGTTTGGGTGATGATGGCCCATTGAAAATCATGGTATACCACGTGACATGTTTATCATCTTGAAATACAGTTTTACTACAAATACTACGCCGGTGCATTATGTGACAGCGACCACCGTCTGCTCGTCGCAAAGCTCGACCTCTGACAAATGTTCAACGTATGGGGTGGAATCTAGAAGTCATGCTCGGCAAAACGCGTTCGTTACAACACGGAGTTGTTAGCCAGCGAATCCTTCCGCGCTCGTTTTCGTGATGTCGTATCGGAATCGCTGTTGAAAGTCTGGGCAAACAATTTAGCCCGCTCGAGATGGAACACAGTAGAACACACCTAGAGTCGGCGGTGGAACTGACCATCGAAAAAAGGCAACGCTTTGGTCATATGGGCCTAATAGAGTTGATAAAAAAGTAACAATTTCCAACAACAATCATATTTTTAATATCGGCGGTTTACCAGAAAAACAATTTAGAACACATAGCCATCGAAAATCTAAAGACTACGCCATTTTATCAACATAATGACATAGCGAAGTCGACTTGGTCGGCATGAGATGAACTGTGCGTACTATCTTTTATTTTCTGAACTAATCATAACCAGCAGCCGCCAAACTTCTCCTCACTTATCTTACATATATATATATATATATATATATATATATATATATATATATATATATATATATATATATATATATATATATATATATATATATATATATATATATATATATATATATATATACATACATACACTCAATTAATAAAACACTTGCATTCCTCTAACGAAGAAAATTCACAAAACCAACGCGCAGATCTCGATGGCAACGCAACCTCTTCGCCTTCGGAGACTCCGCGGTTACCGTAAAATCGCTATAAAAGTCAGCTTTAAACAAAATACCTTCAGGCGGCGAGATGGTGCGCGCGAATATTTATAAACTTTACTTACTGCATTCGCACGTGCGATATAGTTTAATTACCCTAGTAATATAGTAATACTTAATTATTATCATTACTACGATCTTCAGATTTTTTTAAGTTTTATTATAATATAATTATAATATTTTATTACATGTAGCGCCAAATCCATAATTGTTTGTGGCTCTGTCGCGCTTATATTTTTCCGGGCGTTATAAACTATCCGGGTAACGTTTCTGCGCATGCGCGATAAACGTAAACCCATCAATGTGCAGCGAAACGCAAAGCATATATCATATAAATACCACGGGCTGTTCGTTAACTCTCCTGTGGTGATTATTGTGAAGAGTTGCTTAAAATGTCGTTAAATACATTAAAATAGTCCGTCTGTTTAAATCACTGTCGCGGATTATGGCGCATTGCAGGCACATGATTTGCTCTCGCTATCAAAACATCTCAAAACATGTTTGCCCCGTGTTAATTTGCCCCAAATAACATTGCTGAAAGGTTATATACGTCCTAGTGAGCAGTCCGTGGTATTTATATCATAAATGCTTTGTGTTTTGCTGCATATTGATGATTTAACATTTATCGTGCATGCGCAGAAACGCCACACGGATAGTTTATAACGCCCGGGAAAATGTAAACGCTACAGCGCTTCACAACATACTGTTATCAAAGTATATGCAATAAGAAGTATGCTACGCACAGGTAATATTTAAAAAAAATATATAAAATACATGTGTCTGCACAATTAACTAAAATTGTGTATTAATCATGTAAAAGAGGTATGGAAATTCCGTGTTGTTCGATGATGTCACATTTTTTATTTTAACAATATTTCTGTATACATCCCGCGTGTACTGCGAGCATGCAAGCATATACACATTAGCAATGTTTTTAACAATAGTAACTAAAACAATACAATAATAATATTATTTTTAAATGCACCAAAACCTTCCTCTTCTACCATACTACTTCATATTCTGTTATTTATTGTCCCGATAATTAATAAAGTGTCTTGTACAAAAATAATAATAATTATATATCTGGTGGTGGAAATATAATTCATAAGTAGAAAATAAATAGCTGTGTGTGTGTGTGTGTGTGTGTGTGTGTGTGTGTGTGTGTGTGTGTGTGTGTGTGTGTGTGTGTGTGTGTGTGTGTGTGTGTGTCTGTGTGTGTGTGTGTGTGTGTGTGTGTGTGTGTGTGTGTGTGTGTGTGTGTGTGTGTGTGTGTGTGTGTGTGTGTGTGTGTGTGTGTGTGTGTGTGTGTGTGTGTGTGTGTGTGTGTGTGTGTGTGTGTGTGTGTGTGTGTGTGTGTGTGTGTGTGCTGAATGAAATTTATTGTTATGTCGTAATTATTTTTCCATTGTAATAATTTATTACCTTTACATTGATTTATCACTATTGTTGTTATGGAATTTGTATGGGTTCTTTTTAATACTGATAGCTCACCTTAGTTAATTATATAGACACATGTATTTTCATAATTTATTTTAAAATATTATTTGTGGGTAGTTTTTTCTTATTGTATTTTTAATAACAGTATTTGTGAAGCGCCGCAACCAATTATGGATGTGGCGCTATATAAATAAAATATTATTATATTATAATAAAACTTATAATTTCTTGCAAATCATAGTGATGATAATAATTAATTATTATTATATTATTAATAAGTAATTAAGCTATTTCTCGTGTGCGTATGCAGCAAGTAAAGTTTGTAAAATATTCGTGCGCACAAACGTGCCGTCTAACGGCATTTTGTGTAAAGCTAACTTATATAGCGATTTTACGGTACCGACGAAGTTGCCGTCGATATCTGCGCGTTTGTTTTGTTAATTTTCTTCGTTAGAGAAATTTAAGTGATTATATTTTTTAACGTAGTTTATGTATATGTATGTAAGGTAAGTGGTGTCGTCTGGCATCCGCACTGTGTCGGTGACTGTCCCAACGAAACCACTGCCACTGGACCACTGTTTCAGTTCCGTTCGATTCAAAGGGTAACATAACAGCTTATTGATACTGTATTTCCATGTACTGTTACTACAAGCGTATGAGGAACAGTGTGGCATATTGCTGTCGCGATTTCGTTGTAAACCGACGTAAGGCACTTTTAGCGAACCACTTGTTTTTTTGCTCTTTAATGTGCGTGACATGGATAATTTTAGCCGCCAGTTCAGCGACTCAGCCATAAAAACGCTGCCTGCCTTCATAAGAAAATCAACGCGGCAGCCAGACGCGATCACTACCGAAGAGGTTAAGCAGAGGCAGGCTGAACGGCGGCCGAGCAAGCGGGGACGATGACATTCCGGCCAAACTTGCCAAATATGCGGCTGGCCAATTAATTTACTACTTGCTGCCACGTCGCTAGAGCCACGTCTATTAACTAGCGATTGTCATTCATTCGCGATAGCGATCGTTACGCCGCAAGGCGACAACCTCAGCCCGGTATTATTTACGGTACACATCAAAGGGGCACTCCGTGACCTACGGTCGCTTCTCCCGGCATGACTACCAGCCGTAACCACAAGTACGCAGACGACACGGATCTCATCAATTCTTCGCGTTCGTTCTTTGATGTGAGGTCGTGCAAAGAGTTAGCAATTCCAAAGGTGAACACAACTCGCTACAAAAATCGTTAATTCCGTGGTGTCGGGAACATTTTCAGAACGGCTAATAATGGACAAGTATTTTAACAGACAGTTTAACTTTACTTTCTTTTTAATCTATTTTGGAATATGTTTTATGTTATGTGTATTTTAATGTATATGCTTTAAATGTATTACGTACATAATTGTCATTGAGTATTTCAATAAGAGGTTTTTCAGTTGTACGATAACATGATATTGTGTGGAATTGTTGATTTTATTGTGAATGTACATGTGCAATCCAACTGCAAAGTTGCCATATAATATATTCATGTTATATATTATCTTATGGAAATCGAGTGGTCAATGCGTCGAAAGTAAACAGAACGCACATGCATTATCCGACACGCAGACCGCATAGAGGAACAATGGCGCATGACACGCAAGCTTGCATGTGTGTATTACGCACGCACGCACGCACGCACGCACGCACTCACGCACGCACGCACGCACGCACGCACCCACACATGTACACACACGTACACACACACATGTACACACACACCCACACACACGTACACACACGTACACACACACACACACACACACACACACACACACACACACACACACACACGTACACACACACGTACACACACACACACACACACACAAAACAAAACACACACACACACACCACACACCACAGCACACACACACACACACACACACACACACACACACACACACACACACACACACACACACACACACACACACACACACACACACACACACACACACACACACACACACACACACACACACACACACACACGCTAATACCTGACTGATGTCACTTTTGTGTAGGTGTAGACGCGCGCTTTGAGATGCGAGGACTTGGTACCAGGCGTTGCGTTCATCTGCGAGAAACACGTGGTCCTCTATGTCAATGACAACCTGCTCGATCTGGAATACAGGACAGTTACATTATGTACTATATCATGTTACGTTGACACCTGCAAGGTGGGCATGGGTGGGCGTCAAGACAATGGTGGAATAGTAGCAATGTATCAAGTGAAACGAACCAAATCAAGGTGTTTATCTGTTCATAGCGTCTGTCCCACAAATAACGGTCAAAAAATTACCGTTCATGTCTCATGATATCATAACAACGATAACCAGTCAATATTTGTTGGGGTCATCAAAATAATCTATTGTTACCCAGATTTCAGTGTAAATATATCAACATTTCAGAATAAACGGAATTGCTACCTCCTGTTTTCCACACAAATGTTGTCTTGTTTTGAAATACTTCATGTACATTGTCTTATGTGACCGGTGGTTGTCAGAGACATGAGTTGACAAGGCATATTGTCCCTACCAAAACATGTGGTCACCAGTGACCTGTGGTTGCCAAGTGCCACAGTCACCCAAGACATGTGGTCACCAGTGACACAGTTCCCCCAAGACTTGGTCACCTATGACATGGTTAACCCAACAGAAGAGGCCACCTTGACAGGTGTTATTGTATATGGGATAACTTTTCGAAACCTGCGAAACTTTGGAAACAATATAATAACCACCACCACCATTTAATAAATTCTGTACACCAGGTAGTAAAACCAAGAACCTTGCAATTAGATTCAATGTTTTTTTTAAAGATGCTGTGATATCTTTCTTCAAATTTCATGTACGGTTTCTTATACATGTTATAATATGGCCGCTATCACGAGAAACTGAAATCACACAGTTTAAGTCGATCAAGTATTGCTGATATAATGTTTGATATAACGCCCAACAAACCACAGACCAAACATAAGAAAATATCACTTACAATACTTGTAACCATAATTAAACAAGCACAGGGTCACGGTATATATTTTAATATGTTTTCAAAGTGAGCTGCGTTTGACAGAGGGCGACGTCATTGCGTACAAGACCGTGTGGCCGAACATCCGGTTTGACTCGCGAGATAGCTACAATCGCTGTAACAGCCAGACGATGGGCAATGTGGTATAGCTCTCGCCAAAAAATGACGAAAAAATAATACTCTATATGATTAACAGATACACTATTATTAGTAAGCAAGTTTGCATACATTTCCACGGAAGGAATCATGCAGTGGTCACTTTTAAACGCCGATAGTAAGCCAAATTATGAATATGACGAGCACAAAGTGACACTGAACATCAAACCACAAGTCTCGATCAAAGCCACAGGTCGATCTTTGGTCGATTTATTTGCATATAAATACGCAACAAGGAAGTAATGTTTAGCGAACTCTGCGGGGAAACCGGACATGATTTCCTTATTTTGAAAGTGAAGCGGCGCGTGTGAAATCATATGCGAAATAGTCAACAACAGTCAACAACTGTCAATCATACTACAGGCATCAATTGGAATGAATTAATAGAAATAGCAAAAAGTTACTGTTAACTGCATTCAACAAAACACTAGTCCTGTATATGATATAATTGTTTAGGAAGATGTAAAATTTTAAAAACTTTTGTATTTTTTTACCTAAAAATTTTATTTAAAATTTATCCAAGAAAATATATATATATATACATATTTATATATATATATATATATATATATATATATATATATATATATATATATATATATATAACATTCTGATTTTTTTAATTGCTGATTTATATGAGTCTGGGTGAAATGCTTTGACTGCCTCGTGTATCTATTGCTCTAAGTATGTAACAGTCATCCCCATACAAAAGTGATTGGTCAACTTGGATCAGTACAATCAATTAAACAGGCGGCAACGCAACATGAAAGGGGGTCCATGGGCCACTGTTATGACATTTAAGAAGATAAGTTGATGGGCAGCAGAAATGCTCCCCAGCTGGAACAACTCTCCAGTCAAAGGGGAGAACAGAACTATGGCTGCAAGTCCGAATTCAAGGATATCAACTCCTTGAACTGGGAATGGTGTAATTCCTATACCCTTTGGGGCCAACAAATTTTGGAAATGGGGATGAAAATGTTTACATACTTTTAGAAAGGGAAATGAACAAGAGGCAGTTTCAAAGCAAAAAATTTCACCCAGAACCAATAAAACGGGAATTTAAAACCCCAAAAAAATATATTATAAAATATTATTTATTATATTAATATTTTTAAAAAAAGTTTTATATATTATATTTCTTGGACAATTTTTAAATAATTTAAATCAAAATTTAAAAATGACTAAACAATTTTAAATAAAAAATTATATTATTTTTGGGACGTTTTTTGTTGAATTAATTAAATAAATTTTTGCTAATTTCTATTAAAACAATTCCAATTACCCGTAATGATTGAAATTTTTTACTTTGTTTATTTTCCTTGGGTTTCCACCGGGCCCCTTACTTTCAAAATAAGGAAATCATGTCCGGTTTCCCCGCAGAGTTCGCTAAACATTACTTCCTTGTTGCGTATTTATATGCAAATAAATCGACCAAAGATCGACCTGTGGCTTTGATCGAGACTTGTGGTTTGATGTTCAGTGTCACTTTGTGCTCGTCATATTCATAATTTGGCTTACTATCGGCGTTTAAAAGTGACCACTGCATGATTCCTTCCGTGGAAATGTATGCAAACTTGCTTACTAATAATAGTGTATCTGTTAATCATATAGAGTATTATTTTTTCGTCATTTTTTGGCGAGAGCTATACCACATTGCCCATCGTCTGGCTGTTACAGCGATTGTAGCTATCTCGCGAGTCAAACCGGATGTTCGGCCACACGGTCTTGTACGCAATGACGTCGCCCTCTGTCAAACCAGCTACTTTGAAAACTTTAAAAAAAATTCCGTGACCCCGGCTTTTTAAATGGTTTAAAAAGTAATGAAATTTTTGGGTTTTGTTCTTAAAAACATTAATCAGCAATCTTGTACTTAAAAAGTGTGATTTATTTTGTGTGGGTATTATAAATGTTAAAAAGTCGAAATTTGAAAAAGTATCCCATTTTAAAAAAAAAAAACTTTCAAGGTTTTTGGCCCCTTTCTTTTTTGGGGTTTTTTTTTTTTTTTTTTTTTTTTTCCCCCCCCCCCCCCCTGTCATAGGTGACCAAGTCTTGGGGGAACTGTGTCACTGGTGACCACATGTCTTGGGTGACTGTGGCACTTGGCAACCACAGGTCACTGGTGACCACATGTTTTGGTAGGGACAATATGCCTTGTCAACTCATGTCTCTGACAACCACCGGTCACATAAGACAATGTACATGAAGTATTTCAAAACAAGACAACATTTGTGTGGAAAACAGGAGGTAGCAATTCCGTTTATTCTGAAATGTTGATATATTTACACTGAAATCTGGGTAACAATAGATTATTTTGATGACCCCAACAAATATTGACTGGTTATCGTTGTTATGATATCATGAGACATGAACGGTAATTTTTTGACCGTTATTTGTGGGACAGACGCTATGAACAGATAAACACCTTGATTTGGTTCGTTTCACTTGATACATTGCTACTATTCCACCATTGTCTTGACGCCCACCCATGCCCACCTTGCAGGTGTCAACGTAACATGATATAGTACATAATTTAATTTTTTAATAATTTTTTAATAAAAGTGTTTTCCCGTAAAACCCTTAAAAATTGAAAAGGGTTAAACCAAAAATTTAAAAAATTTCTTTTTTTTTGGCAAAAATTTTTTGGTTTGTTGGGTTTTTGTGGTGGTTTGGGTTTTTTTGTGGTGTGTGTGTGTGTGTGTGTGGGGGCGGGGTGCGGGGGGGTGGTGGTGTGTGTTTTGTGTGTACGGGGTGTGTGTGTGTGTGTGTGTGTGTGTGTGTGTGTGTGTGTGTGTGTGTGTGTGTGTGTACGTGTGTGTACGTGTGTGTGGGTGTGTGTGTACATGTGTGTGTGTACGTGTGTGTACATGTGTGGGTGCGTGCGTGCGTGCGTGCGTGCGTGCGTGAGTGCGTGCGTGCGTGCGTGCGTGCGTGGGAATACCAAAATGCAAAGCGCCGTTTTTATTTTCGGGCGGATAATGCATGTGCGTTCTGTTTACTTTCGACGCATTGACCACTCGATTTCCATAAGATAATATATAACATGAATATATTATATGGCAACTTTGCAGTTGGATTGCACATGTACATTCACAATAAAATCAACAATTCCACACAATATCATGTTATCGTACAACTGAAAAACCTCTTATTGAAATACTCAATGACAATTATGTACGTAATACATTTAAAGCATATACATTAAAATACACATAACATAAAACCTTTTTAAAAAATTGGTAAATTAAACGCCCTTTTAAAAATTTCCTTTTAACCTTTAAAATTTTGAAAAATTAAGGGGGTTTTTTAGCGAGTTGTGTTCACCTTTGGAATTGCTAACTCTTTGCACGACCTCACATCAAAGAACGAACGCGAAGAATTGATG
>JAODUO010002116.1:0-7500 GCA_025642075.2 Ridgeia piscesae
TTTTTTTTTACTTAAGCAACCTTTTGGCGGACTAGTAAACATTTGACTTTACTAGAATCACTGTCTAGTAAAATAAATGCTGATGTTCTAACCCTGCTTTAGCAATTTTAAAGTCATAGGGGAATATACCAGATCATATTATAGAATTAAAGATTTCTGCCAAGGATGAGGCAATGTGTTCCATAGAATTCGTCATCAATTGAGTTTATATATTATCAAATTCAGTACTTGAGGTTGTTTTGATATTTTGTATGATGTTAATTATTTCTACATCAGTGGTTTCTACCATTACAAGACTATTTGACAACTAATTCTGCATGTAATCGGTATAGCTATTTGTAGTTTTTATTTTATCTGGTACTCGAGTACATTGCCAAAATAATCGCACTCATAATTACATCTCACATGTGACCATTTGCAAGCAAATATATTTGACAGATAAAAATGCAATTTTAGAAGTAATCTAATAAATGTAATATTAATTGAGCTATTAATTTTCTATTACTCTTGAGCATTTCACTTAAGTAAATATTCAGTCACATTTCCCTAATTAACTCCTTCTCTCCCAGAGAAGCCACATCTGCTGACCCTCCTGCTTACTGTAGTACAGGTAGTACAAAGTTATATTGTGACAGTCCCTGGGAAGCACTGCAGTAGTAGATAAACATCACCTATATTAGAAGTTTGAATTTGTATTACCCGCTTTGGGGCCTTCAGAACAATGCAGTCAAATAGTTCTTGTGCACAGTAGCAGTGCCCTAAGGGTAAAATTATAAAACTTGCTAATCCACTCACACCGTGAGGACTTTCAACCGCACATACCACTGAAGTGTCCACCATGTCAGCCCAGTGGTCATTGCCAGTCGGGTCAGTGTCTCTGGACAGTCTGCAAACAGAATCATGTACTTACCAAGACAGCTGTAGAGACGATTACATATAATATTATCAGTCTGTCAAACACTTTGGAGAAAGCAGATACTAATGAGATGGGTATGTAGTTTGTAAACAAACTGGCATCTCCATATTTGTAATCACTTTAGCAGGAGTAGAAGAACCCATTAGTCTGTACACCAGTAAAGATAAGGGCGGACTAGTAAACCTTCCTAATAACTAGTCCGCATGTCTAGTAAAGGTCAATGTGTCACCCACCCCACCCTACATCAATCAATCAAGCCTTTGTAGTCACAGTGACACTAACCCTAACACATGTAAACTTATCTAAAATATACAAGAAAGGTATCCCCAAAAGTTTCAAATGTCAATGGTGCTAATGATCCTACGGCCATATCTGCTATGTGGAAAACACATTTTGAATCGTTGTTAAACAATGTAACCACAGAGCAAATATGCAAAATGTGAAAGAGCGTGTACAAAACACAGAATATTTGTGTTATGGAAATAACTTACTCATAACTCCTTGTATGGTACAAAATGCTATTGATAAGTTGAAATCTGGAAAAGCATGTGGCAACGATGGTCTATCTGCCGAACACTTTATTATTTCAGATAGGCGCATAACTATACTGTTGTCCATTTTCTATAATAGAGTGATTTCTCATGGTCATCTACCTGATGACTTTATGAAAACTATTATAATTCCATTGATAAAAAATAAGTCTGGAGACACGAGCAACGTAAAAATAGACCAATTCGCTTGTCAACCATTGCCTCAAAAATATTTGAAATTATATTGCTGGAACGTTTGACACCATATCTTAATACAACCGACAATCCGTTTGGATTTAAGAAGGGACACTCTACTGACCACTACATATTTGCTTTAAATATTTTTATTCAGTACTATAAAAGTAACAATAGCCCGGTGTATTCATGCTTTCAAGACGCTTCAAAAGCATTTGAAAGAGTCAATCACTGGACGCTTTTTAGAAAATTGCTTAATCGAGGTGTGCCTGTTGTACTTATCCGTGTCCTGTTGTACTGGTACAGAACCCAAACATTCTGTATCAAATGGGGTTCTACAATAACAGACTTTTTTAATGTTTCGAATGGTGTTCGACAAGGTGGGATTTTGTCCCCATATTTATTTATCGTATACATTGATGATCTGAGCAATATGCTAAATAGTGCTGGTATAGGTTGCCACATACACAACTACTGCACTAATCACGTGTTCTATGCTGAAGACATGTGTTATTGCTCCCAGTCCTAGTGGGCTTCAGGGTTTGCTGAACATATGTGCAAAGTTTGGCCTTGAAAATGATGTTGAATATAACCCTATCAAGTCTTATGTATGGTCTTCAAACCATGTGGTTTTAAGTTTAACCTGAAATGTCCAGATATATATATATATATATATATATATATATATATATATATATATATATATATATATGTATATATATGTATATATATATATATGTATATATATGTATATATATATATATATATATATATATATATATATATATATATATATATATATATATATATATATATATGAATGTAAACAAGCTTGCATATGTCAAAGAAGCAAAATATTTAGGTGTGATAATATGCAATGACCTGAAAGATGACGGAGATATTTTGAGACATCCTCGTAATGTTTATGCTAGGTCTAATAGCATTATCAGAAAATTTCACTACTGTTCGGTGGGTGTTAAACTACGTCTGTTTAATGCATATTGCTGTACAACTTAATGTTGTCAATTATGGGTTAATTTCAATAAGGGCTCTTATTTAAAAGCTAAAGTTGCCTACAACAATATGCATAGACAGATTTTGGGATATAGCCGACGGGACAGCGCGAGTAGCATGTTTGCTAATAATGCTATTGATACATTTGACACCCTATTGCGTAAGAACATTTTTTTTTCTGGGATTGCAACATACACCTGTATACTGTTTTTTAGTTTTAAAACAAACTTCAATTGGATTGTTTTTATGTTTTGCCGGAATAATAAACCTTTTGGTGGACTAGCAAACATTTGATGTTACTAGACTCGCTGTCTAGTAAAATAAATGCCGAAGTACTAACCCTGCTTTAGCAATTTTTAAGTCATAGGGGAATATACCAGATCATATCATAGAATTAAAGATTTCTGCCATGGATGAGGCAATGTGTTCATAGAATTTGTCATCAATTGAGGTGATATATTATCAAATTCAGTACTTGATTTTGATTTGATTTTTCACATCATGTTAATTATTTCTACACAAGACTATTTGGCAACTGATTTTGCATATAATCAGTATAGCTATTTGTAGTTTTTATTTTATCTGGTAACTTAGGGCCATACTTTCTGAGTAATCGTACTCGAGTACATTGCCAAAGTAATCGCACTCATAATTACATCTCACAATTACATTTTTTGTCATGTGAGCATTTGCAAGCAAATATATTTGACAGATAAAAATGCAATATTAGAAGTAATCTAATAAATGTAATATTAATTAGAAGTAATCTAATAAATGTAATATTAATTGTAGTACAATGTCAGAGACAAGGTTAAAGGTATGGTTGTCACAAACAAGGAAAGGGTCATCAACACCGAAGTTGTGTACATTGTCACCAATAACTGAGGCATTCAAAGACAATGTTAAAAGAGCTCACCATCAGGCTTTGGTATGGCAGTCACTGGAAGCGCAGAATCCACCCGAGTTGTACTCAACGGAATATGGTTGGGTAAAGGATGACCAAAACAAGTCCCTTCAACCAGTCACCTTCCCTGATGAAGTTGAACTAGTCCCATAGACGGTACTACGTCTAATAAAATGTGGATGTCACAGTACTATTCCATGCAGTTCACGTGCTTGTAGTTGCAACTCTGAGGTAAACATGAAATGCACAATAATTTGCGCCTGTATAATCAGGGTTGCTGTAACCCGACATCATAGTTGATTGAACATTGGGCAAGGCAATGTACAACAGTGTAAATTATTTGGTGAAGTGGTGGCCATCCTTAAATATGAATTGTATAATATGCTTTTGGTAGTCTGTGTGAGAATTTAGATTTAAAATTAAAGAACATTTGTTATAATATAACACCTGTGGTCGTTTACCTTTTCATATTTTCCCCAAGATTGGATATTATAGAAGATATACCAGTGCTTGTAAACTGGCAGCCATCATGGATTTCTAGATGACATCATCAGTATATGAACTTTGGTCTGATACCGACAGATGTGTCTCCAAAATACACAGTGATGGACACATTCACGACTAATTTGGAGTAAATGGTTAAGGAGATATGCCAGTTTTAGTGTTCCGGCGGCCATCTTGGCAGCCATCTTGGAAATTACCATTATGTAATACGATATTGACATAAGACTTAGTTCTAATTGATAGCTTGACCCATAAATCACCTTCCTAGGGGTAATAGGTAGGAGTTATGGTCACTTATAGGTAATGGCGGCCATCTTGGACACCACCTTGAATTTCTCAAATTGCTCAAGGGTAACAACATGTCATCAAGCAGTTTCTGAAAAAAAAGACCCTTGGCTACCAACATCAACAGTAAAAAACCTCTCTGCTCCTGGACTAGACCGTCCGTCCGTCCGTCCGTCCGTCCGTCCGTCCGTCCGTCCGTCCGTCCGTCCGTCCGTCCGTCCGTCCGTCCGTCCGTCCGTCCGTCCGTCCGTCCGTCCGTCCGTCCGTCCGTCCGTCCGTCCGTCCGTCCGTCCGTCCGTCCGTCCGTCCGTCCGTCCGTCCGTCCGTCCGTCCGTCCGTCCGTCCGTCCGTCCGTCCGTCCGTCCGTCCGTCCGTCCGTCCGTCCGTCCGTCCGTCCGTCCGTCCGTCCGTCCGTCCGTCCGTCCGTCCGTCCGTCCGTCCGTCCGTCCGTCCGTCCGTCCGTCCGTCCGTCCGTCCGTCCGTCGCCCGCCCGCCCGTCCGCCCGCCGCCCGCCGCCCGCCCGCCCGCCCGCCCGCCCCTCCTCCTCCCTCCCTCCCTCCCTCCCTCCCTCCCTCCCTCCCTTCCTCCCTCAGTCCCTTCCTCCCTCCCTCACTCCCACCGACCCTCCCTCCCCTCCCTCCCTGCCCCTCCTCTTCCTGCTGCCCTTCCCTCTTTCCCTCTCGTCTTCTCTCCATTCCTGCCTTCCTGCCCACCTCCCTCTCTCCCACCATACAGCTATAAATAGCTACGTTTGTTTCTAGCACGTACTCCTTCAAGTAGTCCTTGCCAAACTTTCCCACTCCCTCTCTGCCATTCTTCACCCCTCCCTCCCTGCAATCATTTTCCAACTCCCTCCCTGTCATCCTTCTACCCCTCCCTGACATCATTCTCCCTCCATGCCTTCCTTCTCTCCCTCCCTCCCAGTCATCCCTCTCCCTCCCTGACATACTTTCACTCCTCCCACACAGTCATCCTTATCCCTACCCCTCCCAGACATCCTTTTCCCTTCCTTCCCTGACAAATTTCTCCCCTCACTCCCTGCCATCATTCTCCCTCTCCCTCCCTACCATCCTTTCATCCCTTCCTCCTTGCCACCCTTCTCCATCTTCCTCCCTGACATCCTTCTCAAACTATCTCCCTCCCACACTTCTCCCCATCCCTCCCAGTCATCTTTCTCCCACTCCCTCCTGACAACCATCTCCCCTCTCTCCCTGCCATCCTTCTCCCACTCCCTCCCAGTCATCCTTCTCCCACTCCCTCCTGACAACCATCTCCCCATCCCTCCCTGCCATCCTTCTCCCCATCCCTCCCTGCCATCCTTCTCCCACTCCCTCCCAGTCATTCTTCTCCCATTCCCTTCTGCAATCTTTCTGGCCTCCCTCCCTGCTATCCTTTCCCACTCCGTCCGCCACCCATCTCAACCTAACTCCCTCCCATCCCTCTGCCCCTTCGTCCTTGCCAACCTTCTCCCCCTACCTCTCTGCCATCCTTCTCCCCTCACTTAGTGCCATCTTACTTCCCCTACCTCCCTGACACCTTTCCACACCCTCCCCGCCATCCTTCTCCCACTGCGCCCCCCATCCTTCTCCCCCTACCTCCCTTCCATCCTTCTCCCGTCCCTCACGGCCCCTTCATCCCTGCCAACCTTCTCCCCCTCTCTATCCGTGCCACCCGTCTGTCCCTTCATCCCTGTCATCCTACTTCCCCTCCCTCCCTGCCATCCTTTCCCACTCCGTCCGCCATCCCTCTGCCCCTTCGTCCTTGCCAACCTTCTCCCACTGCGCCCCCCATCCTCTCCCCTACCTCCCTGCCATCTTTCTCCCGTCCCTTCCATCCTTCTCCCGTCCCTCACTGCCATGCTTCGGCCCCTTCGTCCCTGCCAACCTTCTCCCCCTCTCTATCCGTGCCATCCGTCTGCCCCTTCATCCCTGTCATCCTACTTCCCCTCCCTCCCTGACAAACCTTCCACCCCTCACCACCATCCTTTTCTCCCTGCCATTCTTATCCCTCTATCTCCCTGCCACCCCTCTCCCCTCTCTACCTGTATGTAAGCCTATGCATATGTTATGGGATCAAAATGATAATTACTGTCTGAAATCAATCAAAACGTGTTTTAGTGTCAAGAATTACTTCAAGTGAACTCTGACCTGCGTTTATGTCCAAGAGCAACCAGGAAAGAAGCATAATTACGGGATACAGCAGTGCTAATGCCACCTGTATATGAGTTATATACAACAAAGTGGTCCACTATATTAAAGGGATTTTGTAAAGTTTATATACAATCGAGATATACTGTACGTATCAAAGCACGATCATTTCGAATAATAGCTTTCTTTGCTATGAGATAGTACCAATTAGTAATTTTTTTAATTAATAGTATCAATAAGTTAAACTAAAAACTAAATTAATAGCATAACAGTGTTAAACTCATAATTCATAAAACGTGTATTGTGCAAAGGGGAACTATTTATCAATAGAGGGGTGAACTTTGCAAATTCAGTGCATTGTGTTAATGGTATGTTTTCACATATCGGAGTACCCGTCCACATATTTGGATGGATAGAAATATCACTGGACGGGGAAAATAAGGATCACAAAAGGTCCGCCAAAATCAATTGCCAATTGTGTGTTAATACACTGGATTGTACGTACGTGTCTACGTGAGATAACGTTCATGTGTCTACTTCAACATTTGTAACTGGCAAAAATGTATTCCTGCATAAATCCCTGAATCCCTACACGTGGCATGAGCTTGTGACTATTAAAAAGGGCACACACATTGTTGGTTGATGTTCAGTCATTATGTTGTCTTTTGTAGAGAACGCAGACGTGACAACGATGGCCACAGCCCCAACAGCTGGACAAGTTGTCGGAGATCTTAATGACCCCGAATACATCAATTGGTATAAAACAAACAGAGCGCTAAATATCACCATCGATGTCTTGCGTCCTGTGTGTCTCACTGAGATTCAAACATTTCACAACTCGCTGTTACGAAAGCACACCAACGCATCATGCGGTAAGCCGTGTACACACAATGACATTGTAGCTCGTAGTAAGTGGGGCAGTTGGTCCCTTTCTTGCCCAAACAAAGTGTGCTCAGAATGGCTCCCTGACATAGTGAAAGCAAGGACGTCGAAATCAACTAGACT
>JAODUO010002116.1:12500-39213 GCA_025642075.2 Ridgeia piscesae
TCCCCAGAGAATCCTGAAGCTTGTGACCTCCAACTGCGAGCTGAACAAACGGCTTCAAAACCTAGAAGGTGAAGTGAAACAGCAAGTGAAAGATGTAGAAGAGCGGCTGAATGAGAAGACAGATGAAGTGAAACAGCAAGTGAAAGATGTAGAAGAGCGGCTGAATGTGAAGACAGATAAAATGAAAGGTAGGTTTATCATTGCGTTAATGTTTTCACGTTGTGGATTTCATTATTATACCTTTGTTAACTGATAGTTCAGATATTGTTTCCATTATCATGATAAAAAGTCCCAATAGCACAATTGTTATTTACATAATTACACGCGTAATTACTGATAATTCAGTTGTCTGCTTTCTAACAATTGTTACTAGAGACAATTTAGTTGTGTTCTTGTGCACAACTGTGATATCTCCATGTTGATTGCCAAGTAAGAGTTGATACTTGTCATAGCCTTGTCTCTCAGCTAAGGTTTGTGGTGACGTAGGTGCAATAAATGTTTATTATTATTATTATATAGAGCATACAAGAAGCTTTATTTAACGTCGGTTTACATGTGAATTTGATAACATTAGCTCATCTGAGCTATTTTCCGACAAAAGTCGTCGTATGTGTCGTATAATGTATCCTGTGACAATATCTATGCTTGAATGAATCACCGCTCACGAGAGAGCACGTGTGAGTTTCTTCCCGAGCAGCCTGTAGCAATGTAGCCGCTAGTGTTTTCTCTCCACTAATAAACGTTCGTTATACACATATATCATTGCGTATTAACGAGACATGGTCTGCCACGAAGAAACCTTGAAACAAAGGCTGACAGAAAAAAGGAGAAACAACGGAAAACCGGGAACATGTCGAAGTTCAAACCGTCGACCAACTTCCTTGAAGCTATAATTGAACCTCGACATAGCCATACACAGCTTCAGAAAGTCAAGCAGTCTGCAGCGGTGCAGGTGCCGATGTTGTCGCTGCAGTTGTCGCTACTATTGTCGTTGTCGTCGGTGCAGGTGCCGATGTTGTCGCTGCAGTTGTCGCTACTATTGTCGTTGTCGTCGGTGCAGGTGCCGATGTTGTCGCTGCAGTTGTCGCTACTATTGTCGTTGTCGTCGGTGCAGGTGCCGATGTTGTCGCTGCAGTTGTCGCTACTACTGTCGTTGTCGTCGGTGCAGGTGCCGATGTTGTCGCTGCAGTTGTCGCTACTGTTGTCGTTGTCGTCGGTGCAGGTGCCGATGTTGTCGCTGCAGTTGTCGCTACTATTGTCGTTGTCGTCGGTGCAGGTGCCGATGTTGTCGCTGCAGTTGTCGCTACTATTGTCGTTGTCGTCGGTGCAGGTGCCGATGTTGTCGCTGCAGTTGTCGCTACTACTGTCGTTGTCGTCGGTGCAGGTGCCGATGTTGTCGCTGCAGTTGTCACTACTATTGTCGTTGTCGTCGGTGCAGGTGCCGATGTTGTCGCTGCAGTTGTCGCTACTACTGTCGTTGTCGTCGGTGCAGGTGCCGATGTTGTCGCTGCAGTTGTCGCTACTATTGTCGTTGTCATCGGTGCAGGTGCCGATGTTGTCGCTGCAGTTGTCGCTACTATTGTCGTTGTCGTCGGTGCAGGTGCCGATGTTGTCGCTGCAGTTGTCGCTACTATTGTCGTTGTCGTCGGTGCAGGTGCCGATGTTGTCGCTGCAGTTGTCGCTACTGTTGTCGTTGTCGTCGGTGCAGGTGCCGATGTTGTCGCTGCAGTTGTCGCTACTGTTGTCGTTGTCGTCGGTGCAGGTGCCGATGTTGTCGCTGCAGTTGTCGCTACAGTTGTCGTTGTCGTCGGTGCAGGTGCCGATGTTGTCGCTGCAGTTGTCGCTACTGTTGTCGTTGTCGTCGGTGCAGGTGCCGATGTTGTCGCTGCAGTTGTCGCTACTGTTGTCGTTGTCGTCGGTGCAGGTGCCGATGTTGTCGTTGCAGTTGTCGCTACTGTTGTCGTTGTCGTCGGTGCAGGTGCCGATGTTGTCGCTGCAGTTGTCGCTACTGTTGTCGTTGTCGTCGGTGCAGGTGCCGATGTTGTCGCTGCAGTTGTCGCTACTGTTGTCGTTGTCGTGGGTGCAGGTGCCGATGTTGTCGCTGCAGTTGTCGCTACTGTTGTCGTTGTCGTCGGTGCAGGTGCCGATGTTGTCGCTGCAGTTGTCGCTACTGTTGTCGTTGTCGTCGGTGCAGGTGCCGATGTTGTCGCTGCAGTTGTCGCTACTGTTGTCGTTGTCGTCGGTGCAGGTGCCGATGTTGTCGTTGCAGTTGTCGCTACTGTTGTCGTTGTCGTCGGTGCAGGTGCCGATGTTGTCGCTGCAGTTGTCGCTACTATTGTCGTTGTCGTCGGTGCAGGTGCCGATGTTGTCGCTGCAGTTCTCGCTACTGTTGTCGTTGTCGTCGGTGCAGGTGCCGATGTTGTCGTTGCAGTTGTCGCTACAGTTGTCGTTGTCGTCGGTGCAGGTGCCGATGTTGTCGCTTTCAGTTGTCGCTACAGTTGTCGTTGTCGTCGGTGCAGGTGCCGATGTTGTCGCTGCAGTTGTCGCTACAGTTGTCGTTGTCGTCGGTGCAGGTGCCGATGTTGTCGTTGCAGTTGTCGCTACAGTTGTCGTTGTCGTCGGTGCAGGTGCCGATGTTGTCGCTGCAGTTGTCGCTACTGTTGTCGTTGTCGTCGGTGCAGGTGCCGATGTTGTCGCTGCAGTTGTCGCTACTGTTGTCGTTGTCGTCGGTGCAGGTGCCGATGTTGTCGCTGCAGTTGTCGCTACTGTTGTCGTTGTCGTCGGTGCAGGTGCCGATGTTGTCGCTGCAGTTGTCGCTACTGTTGTCGTTGTCGTCGGTGCAGGTGCCGATGTTGTCGCTGCAGTTGTCGCTACAGTTGTCGTTGTCGTCGGTGCAGGTGCCGATGTTGTCGCTGCAGTTGTCGCTACTGTTGTCGTTGTCGTCGGTGCAGGTGCCGATGTTGTCGCTGCAGTTGTCGCTACTGTTGTCGTTGTCGTCGGTGCAGGTGCCGATGTTGTCGCTGCAGTTGTCGCTACTGTTGTCGTTGTCGTCGGTGCAGGTGCCGATGTTGTCGTTGCAGTTGTCGCTACTGTTTTCGTTGTCCTCCGCGCAGGTGGTCTGCAGGTTTATTTAAACTTATTTGCTTAACATTAGGCCAGATACTGTCCCTGCACATGACATGGCACGTGACGTGACATGGGTGTAAAAATGGACTACTATTGAAAGTAATACACAAGTTTGTGTTCAGTTTGTATTTTAATTGGTTCAAGTAGCTGTTGTACTGTTTATTGGCTCAACCTAAATTATTATGATGAATATTTCTAGCAACTGCACATATTCTAATAAATACATATTTGAAATCATTAAATAAACAGGTGTTACATCACTGGATATATTTCATGGTCTTTTTGTGTTCCAATGAAGATATTATATTAATTTTACTTGTTCTGGATATCCATTTGAAAGAGTGTGAAAAGCAGTGTTTAACTATTTTATTGAGTTGTTTAATGTATTATACCAAATACTAACAATTGTTTTCTTCAGGTGAGGTTGGAGCACTTCATGATCGAGTTGGTAGGCTGGAAGCAGCAAAGGGCCCCACAACGACACAAAACATCGGAGGTAATGTACATGGATGTGTAGCTATAGCAATATAATGACGTGTGTGATGGTCTAGTCTCGTTTAACCGACTCTTGCCCGGCTACGTAATTTCTCCGAGAAGATAGTCTGTTCACAAATATGCTTTGTTAATGTAAACCTTATGTTACTGCACAAAGCCATCGAATAGCATCACTGTTTAAGATGAATTACATGTATAATAATAATAATTCATGTTTGTAATGTATGTATGCTTTTGATGAGAAATTAAATTATAAATTATATCTACACACAAAATAATAATAATAAACATCACGTATTCATGATAACCTTATAACATATATTTTTTTCTTCCCAAGGGTCGTGATTACTTACGCAACTGTACATAGAACATAATGTAAATATACTAAACAATTGAGTACTTTACCTAATAAATTGAATGAATACCCAGACTACAGGAGGAGACAGAAATTGTTAGTCCCTCATATCCACCTGGGCGATTAATGCTATGCCAATATGGCCACGAGAGGGCGTAATAGGGGCCTTACCATAGAATAGGGTAGATACCTTTATAAGATAATACTACACTATTAAAAATATTCAACATTAAGCTTATATTAAGACAAAAATAAACAGAAATAAAAAATTGAAGTTGTTTTGTGAAGCAGGCATTGTGGCAGGGTTAGCCTTGATTACACAGACTCCGCGAGGTGGCAGCACCTTTGATCCCTTCCCGGATAACACTCACAAGCTGGCTAAATGAACAGACTGTTTTCTTAGCTACACCTGTCTGGTAACTGGACACACCTGTCCTTCTGTCCATTGTCTTGTCCTGATAGGAAACACCAAAACCAATGTATTAACCTACAAGTCTAAAATACAAAAGATAGTTATTTATAATAAAAGGATAATAGGTTACAATATGAAAACAAATATAATATCAAAATATATAAAAACTGTTTATATCTAAATAATTTAAGACAGTATTAAATAAACTAGCATTTCTAAATAAATAAGTAAATAAATCAATGTATTATGCATTTGTAATAAACAATTGCATAATAATAATATTCTCGCTAATAATTATGTCAGGTAATACTACCCAAGTGATAAATAAATGCATACGTATGATCAACTGTAATAAATAATTAAATTTAGTGACAGTTATGTTGTGATATCACTTCGCAAGGACCTGTATAAGTCGACACACACTTCTATACGACAGCCACGGGGAACTTGTCAGGAACCAACGTTGGCCTGGGACAATTCATGAAGCTAATGAGAGTCCAGTGCAAGGGGAGATTTGTTGATGTTAATCTACTTCTCACTGTGTCTTTACTTAGGGTATTGTGATTGTGTGGCACCAGCTTCAGCCAGGTGTGTGACGGCCCTAACAGCTTCCCGCGTGCTCGAGCCTTTCAGTGGCCGGTAGCAGAGGCGGTGGAACATTGCTTAGTTTTCACCAAACATTGTTTAGCTTTAACTATTATTATTATTATTATTATTATTAAATATCTGCGCAGTGTTTTTCGTCAGGCCCCGCTAATAGGGCACGCAGGTCTCATCTGCGTCATATTGTTTTATGTTATTTTGCCAGTTTCATTCATGATCCAGTCCCCAACGACTCACACGAGCTATGTATTCTTTCACATACGGGCATATTTGTCCCTGCAGACACCTTCATTGTAAATTTAATAGGTTTTCACCAAACAAAAACACAACTAAACTGTGTGAACTGTTATTTACATATAGAAGATTATTTGAAAGGGGTACAAATGTAATCAGCGACCCGTGGCACGCGAGAATGGCGAGAAGTTACCACTATGTACAACAAAATCAAAACTATAACTCATTTCAGCAGTGTTTTCAAATCAATTTGTGTGTT
Source organism: Ridgeia piscesae (assembly GCA_025642075.2). NCBI lineage: Eukaryota > Metazoa > Annelida > Polychaeta > Sabellida > Siboglinidae > Ridgeia > Ridgeia piscesae. The sequence goes on from JAODUO010002116.1 coordinate 17,985, forward strand.
AAAATTAATAGTACAAGGAGAGTGAATGCTAACACATAGATGTTTGTATATTTAAATAATATACCATAGTGACACATACAAATTTGTAGATATAAATGCCACGGGTAAATAAATAACTAAAAAATAAAATCGCACTGGGAATTGCATCCAAATAAAATATCTATATAAATGTAATCAACAACCATATACTTAAGCCATAACACTTTAGAAAATGGATTCATTTATCATGTAAAAATAATAAAACACCTGGTAATAACAGAAGAAGCTCGACCATGTCGAGGCGGTGAAATAAGCAGTCAGACTCCATTCAGCCTTGCACAGCCATAGTCGATTATTTTGGTCATTAATGGTACATTCCAAGCACGTCATGTTTACTGTGAATATCTATGTGACCCAGTTGCATAAAAGATGCATAGGTGAAGATGGCATTGCATTTGCAACTTCTGCTCAAGTGCATGTTTAAGCACATTTATCCTTTTTTAAAGTCGTGTGCGTGATTAATTCATTTTTGTCAGCTATTTTGATTTTATGTATACCCATTGTGGGTTGACCCATGTACTTGTTTTTAATAATACTTCAACATAGCAATATTATATGCATATAAACATTACTGACATTACCCAGTGTTTTGCCAATAAAACAAACATCTGACTATCGTAACTATGCAGGGCGTTATGAGAATACAATTTTGCCAGTCACAACGTTTTGGTCTATGTGTGCCATGTTAACTAAAGATACATGTCTAGGATTTCGGGAGACGTTTTTTTGTTCCATATCTTTTCAATGCAATAACACAACACGTGTGTGAAATTCCCACATCATATTTATTTTCACGTAGTTTTATAATTTCAGCCATGAAGAATCAAAACTTAAAACTTAATACCTTGAAAACATTATGGCGCACTGCTAACAACAACATTCTTATTACATTTACTGACTTGTTCCTGCAAAACGCACTACTAGTAAATGATGCCATATGAATGAAAATGAAATAGAAGCACGCTGTGAACTCATTACCAAAATGCTCTATTGTCACCAGTCTCCATCGTCAATATATCTCCTACATTGAACGTTCAGCTTTTTGTTCTTCCTCTTCATAATATACATATTGTGTGTATGTTTCCCTTTACTATAAATGTTCTGCCCGGAAATTTCAAATGCTCACCACGCTGAGCAAGTAATCTGTTTCACTAAGAAGGTATGTATTGAACTAAGTTTTACTATGGGTGATACTTGTCTGCTGGCTACGTTACAGTAATAATTTTAATAAAATAGATTCATTCCTTGTAACATATTTACAAAGACTTTCATACATATGTACTTAATGCAAGAAATTCCCGCAAAGAGAAATATAAATGCCAAAGTTATTAAAGATACTTGCACTATTCACTACGTGTAACATGTGTGACTATGTGTTTCAAATAATACAAAATGTAACTGAATACTCCTTTCTCATGAACAAATGTTTCAAATATTGTAAGAGTGTCTATTTATATTCATGAATAAAGTAAAATATAATTTCATAGATGTTTTCGTTTGTTGTTATTCAATATACGTAACTGTCAAATGAACATGTTCTTAATTATATCATGCTGTGATAAACTTTGGGTGCGTTGAGAGGTATTTTCCTCTCAATGTATTTGTCTGAAATGTTAACACAATCATTTTGTCACCCAACCTACTCTCTGGCATACAGGCATAGTACAACGCTTAAAAACATTATATTTTATTTTTGCAAATTTATTTTAACCAATAATGATACACTGTTTTTCACACTAATAGGGTATTCACAACAAAATTGTAATACACAATTGTAAAACAAATTACCTGGTTTATATTTATGATTAAACGTGCCAGGCCGGTATCGAACCGGCATCGTAAATGAACATGCAGTTGCTTGGTCAACGTGTCTAGCGATTGAGCTATTTTGGAGTCGTCACAATTGTGTGCACTAATTTGAATGGCTATATTTCTTACAGTCAACATTCTAGTAATTTGGTGGAGTGAAACGGTGTGTTTGAGATTAGGGTTGATTTATGGACTTTAATATCTTGTGAAGGTTGTATACGATACGATACTAATTATTATGAGACGAAAGTCTGCAAAACTCGACAAAAGTGCCTTAATAATCACTACTTGGCTTAATTTTTCCAACAAAACTGGATTTATGCAAAAACGTAAACTAATTGTTTGTTCCTCTATGGTGACAATTGTTTGGCTATTACACAGCAACTATTACACTATTACACAGCAACTCGTTCTGACGCTCGTTTCGAACAAAAGGCTAACGTTGCAGCCATACTCTGATGTATTGAAATATATATACTCATGATGCTATGTTTACTTAATTTACAGACCTGAAGTTATTTTCAAGAAATGTGTATGTATTCTTTAAACGTGTGTGATGTCATTATTATCAATCTTATGTATGCATTTTTGGAAAGACAGTATCCTGTCGAATTAACATTAAAATATGTTTTAGAAACTACCAGAACTCATGATTTATTTAAAGTGGCCAACACATATTAGCGCTGGTGTAACATCATCATTGGTGCAGAAACATGATGCTTCCTGTAGTCAGATAAATAGCAACGTATAGGCTAAGCAGTGTGGTACAACGCATTTTTTTAACTTAATAATATGTTTTCTTAACAGACAAACTGACTGAAGTGGACGAAACCGCGGAACCGCCTCGGAAACGCATCAAAAGTATTGTATACGATTGCTCTCTCTCTCTCTCTCTCTCTCTCTCTCTCTCTCCTATATATATATATATATATATATATATATATATATATATATATATATATATAGCAGGGTTGGAATAACATACATTTAATTGACTTGTACTGTATTGTACATCAGCGCAGTGTTGGGGAGGTGGTGTTGTCGACCACTTTGTTTGGCTTAATATATATATATATATATATATATATATATATATATATATATATATATATATATATTTGTGTGTGTGTGTGTGAGTTTCTAAGGATTTATTAGGTTACAAATTTGAGCATTAAACTCTCCCATCCCTATCGTTTACTGATTTGGTTTCCGTAAAGTCTCATAAACATCGTTGTAGAAGCTATTTATGTCTTCGTCTGAGTATGATGTTGTTGGGGCATAATACTTGCACTATATTTGGTTTGTATCGCTTGTATGTACAAAACAAGTTCTGCGTCTCTATGGTTGCTTTGTAAGGTAGTCACTTCGGAGATCCCAAATAGTTAAGTTGCCATAATGATGACCTTTCAATGTTAACTACTGGAAACCTTTTTATGGAAATGTATTTTATATAGTTAGGAGAACAAAATTAGCTTGGTTGCACCTTGTGCAACCTTGAGCATTTATCAGAATTCAAGATGGCGGTCTCGGCCATCTAAAATTTCGGCAAATTTTCAACCTTTGATCTCGATGACATAGAAGATCGTGTAATACCTCTTTTTAAGGGTTTTACAGGATGGGGAGTCTATTTCTGAAGTTATATTTTGGATACGGGGGTCAATGGCAAGGTCAAATCAGAGGTCAAAGGTCAAATTTACTTGTACAAACTAGCATTTCTCAGAATGCATGTATATATTAAGGAAATAAAACATATTTGAATTTATTTGTCAGCCATTTCGATATGCATGTATATACACTGCATATAACAAGGAAATAAAGAGTATATTTACTCATCATCGACACTTGTCTCCCCTTCATCGTCTTCGATATCCATCTGCTTGCTGATGAAAGGACTACAGCAGATGTCTCCTCCCTCGTATTTGCAGTAGTCTGTGCATGAAAGGCCTGCGCTGTTGCTGCTGCAGCGTGTGCACTGCATGCCTTGCAGTCTGCAGTGCAGCTATAGCTAACTACAACAAGGAGTGTTTGGGGGGCAACTGGCGCTGTTGAGACGGCCGGTGTGATGACGGAGCCTTCGATATTCCAACCAATGTTGGGAATATTTCGAACTTCTACAGGTGGATCACGTTGGTCCGCGACCTTCCACAGTAGCATCTGAAGATCAGCTCGGAGCACATGCAGCTGCAGGTTGGCATCAGTCGGTGGAAGTTTCTTCAGTGGCGGAGGTTTCTTGTGGCCACGGTAGAAGTGAGCACGTGCGTCATTCATTGTTGTACATCCCTTCTGTCCGTAGAGGGGTAAGAAGAATGTGTATGCTGCCTCCTGGAGCTGAGCGTGGGTCGCGCCAGCCTGACCGAGCACTTGATCGAGACCTGGTATATCTATCACTAGGAGGTTGAGCGCTGACTTTTTTCCTTTTCCAAAAGAGTATAACACTGTATCGCAGCCTGATAGTGCGTGGATACAGAGAAGTTGACTGCACATCCTGGGGCCTAACCGCTGAACAGTTTCGTTGATGTCCAATATATCGCCATTCCACTTTTCCGTTTGAATCTTGGCGACAACGCGCATCTTTGATGTCCAGTACTCCAAGAGAACGAAAACGTCGAAAACATCACTGAGGATTCGGATGGTCTGGGCGCCTACTGCCACCGCTTTCAGCATGTAGCTGCAGAGGGTGACGTCTGTCTCATCGTGGGTAACGACACAGTCCAGCATGTTGACGAGTTGGATGTTGTGTGGAATTGGATAGCAGCATAGAATGTTGTTTTTATGCAGATTCTTGTTCTTTGAATTGTGAAGAATAACTTATCGATCGGCATGGAAAGAGGGTGTTTGGGGGTGAAATGTACTTCTTTGGCTCTTCCTCTTCTCGTCCACTCATGGTCCTTTGCGCTGGGAGCTTCTTGGTCATATCTGTCAAACAGAACGATTTTTTCTTGGAGATAGGAGGGTAGTGAGCCATACGAGTGCCGAAGCTTTCAGCCAGGTCTCATGTAGTCCCGGAGACTGGCAAAACGACGTGATACAGAAGCTGACCGGCATCAACCAGCACCACGTATGAAGCATATGGAGTCGTGACAGACACATTGAGAAATGACGAGCACTGCCTTGTCACCTTTCCTCAAGCAGCCGTACTCATCGATCAGATCCGGAGGGACTGGACTCAGTTCAAACTGGAAGACATCGGCTATATCAACGCTGCGCTGCTGCCCCACGACTAACAGCCGACTGAACAGCGTCACGACGTCGTAGATGGCTTTACCATTGACAGTGACTGCCTTCTTGTGCAACTCCATTGTTTTGACCTTCGCCTTTATTGTCTTGTGGAATTCACTGCTTAGCGAAGCGGGAGAACTGCCTGCTCTGCTCAATCCCGATGGCCAATGTGTTCTGAACATTCACTGTGTCTGGCGCCACTTGGTCATTGCAGATGTTATAGACACCTGGTTGCTGGTCATTGAGGGGGTGACTGTACTTATCCAGCTCCACCGTGGTCTCCTTCAGATCGGCCTCGTCCAGTCTCCTTATTCCCTCTCCTTCCTCCTTGTGCTTATTCTTTTCCTCCCCATCTACTTCATCGTGTGGCTTCAGCTCCTCCCCAGCTTCATTGTACATATGTTCCTTGGCGATGTCAAGGTGGGCAGACAAACTGAAAATATTCACCCACACAGCCACTTGCTCGGGACTCGTTGAAATGCCCTTCATACCGCCAGAACCCTTCCGTCGCTTGATATATGTCTGCTCTCCGAACTGATCTGCTGGCACTGCGGTCCCCAGTTTGAGTGCCGACAGATGTGCGCACCTGCCAGTAGGTCCCCCTTGGACGCTGGGGAAGGTGCTCCATCTGTCGCACATACCAGCTCAGGTAGCGGACATAATTGAAACAAAGTCACTACATTGAGACTTCAACAGCCTTTTGGAAACACCAGTGTCAGTCAATGTAGACGTTCTCTTTCCCTGTTCATTTTTTTCTACTCCTCGAAGTATAGCTACAGTAACATGATTTGTGAGCTAGAATATAACTTCCTGGCAGAGTTTTCTACAGTTCGTCGTGCTTCACTTCGCTTGTAGCGACGATCTTCTGCACAGCCACGGTCTTGAATGTTTGTAGCACTCCACTGGCGTGACATGGACTAAACAGGCACTTCTCCCCTTCAGCAGACATGATGAGTGTGATGGCCTTGGGGTAGGTTTTGAACCACTGATTGCAAAGCTTGGTGAGTGCGTGCATGGCCGAACTTTGCGGGTTTAATGAACTCCGACTCATTGCTCAACCTGTAAAACATCCTATGATACCCAGGACCTACCTACATGTAGACATGTCAAACATACATGTACCTACTTATCCATCCTAGTAAAGCCTGACATTCTGGAATAGGTACACAACGAACCACAAATAATCGATTAATAGAGGTGATTTGTTTCCTGATTTTAGGTCAATTTTGACCTTTGACCTCGGATTTGACCTTGACTGTGACCCCGTATCCAAAAAGTAACTTCAGAAATGGACTCCCCGTCCTGGAAAACCCTTATAAAGGGGTATTACACGACCCTCTATGTCATCGAGATCAAAAGTTGAACATTGGCCGATATTCAACTTCGATTTGTGATGGGTTTACAACTGCGTCCATGTTCATGATGACATCAGCGCATTTAATGATTACTGTTATTATTAAAGTGTGAGTTTTACGACCAAACTAATCTGCAGCCATCAGACTTACAAATAATAAATTTTGGTGTGCTGTTATGGTGGTCTGCAGGTTTATTTAAACTTATTTGCTTAACATTAGGCCAGATACTGTCACTGCACATGACATGGCACGTGGCGTGACATGGGTGTAAAAATGGACTATTATTGAAAGTAATACACAAGTTTGTGTTCAGTTTGTATTTTAATTGGTTCAAGTAGCTGTTGTACTGTTTATTGGCTCAACCTAAATTATTATGATGAATATTTCTAGCAACTGCACATATTCTAATAAATACATATTTGAAATCATTAAATAAACAGGTGTTACATCACTGGATATATTTCATGGTCTTTTTGTGTTCCAATGAAGATATTATATTAATTTTACTTGTTCTGGATATCCATTTGAAAGAGTGTGAAAAGCAGTGTTTAACTATTTTATTGAGTTGTTTAATGTATTATACCAAATACTAACAATTTTTTTCTTCAGGTGAGGTTGGAGCAATTGATGATCGAGTTGGTAGGCTGAAAGCAGCAAAGGGCCCCACAACGACACAAAACATCGGAGGTAATGTACATGGATGTGTAGCTATAGCAATATAATGACGTGTGTGATGGTCTAGTCTCGTTTAACCGACTCTTGCCCGGCTGCGTAATTTCTCCGAGAAGATAGTCTGTTCACAAATATGCTTTGTTAATGTAAACCTTATGTTACTGCACAAAGCCATTGGATAGCATCACTGTTTAAGATGAATTACATGTATAATAATAATTATTCATGTTTATAATGTATGTATGCTTTTGATGAGAAATTAAATTATAAATTATATCTACACACAAAATAATAATAATAAACATCACGTATTCATGATAACCTTATAACATATATTTTTTTCTTCCCAAGGGTCGTGATTACTTACGCAACTGTACATAGAACATAATGTAAATATACTAAACAATTGAGTACTTTACCTAATAAATTGAATGAATACCCAGACTACAGGAGGAGACAGAAAGTGTTAGTCCCTCATATCCACCTGGGCGATTAATGCTATGCCAATATGGCCACGAGAGGGCGTAATAGGGGCTTTACCATAGAATAGGGTAGATACCTTTATAAGATAATACTACACTATTAAAAATATTCAACATTAAGCTTATATTAAGACAAAAATAAACAGAAATAAAAAATTGAAGTTGTTTTGTGAAGCAGGCATTATGGCAGGGTTAGCCTTGATTACACAGACTCCGCGAGGTGGCAGCACCTTCGATCCCTTCCCGGGTAACACTCACAAGCTGGCTAAATGAACCGACTGTTTTCTTAGCTACACCTGTCTGGTAACTGGACACACCTGTCCTTCTGTCCATTGTCTTGTCCTGATAGGAAAAACCCAAACCAATGTATTAATCTACAAGTCTAAAATACAAAAGATAGTTATTTATAATAAAATGGTTATGAAAACAAATATAATATTAAAATAAAAATAAACTGTTTATATATAAATAACTTATGACAGTATTAAATAAACTAGCATTTCTAAATAAATAAGTAAATAAATCAATGTATTATGCATTTGTAATAAACCATTGCATAATAATAATATTCTCGCTAATAATTATGTCAGGTAATACTACCCAAGTGATAAATAAATGCATACGTATGATCAACTGTAATAAATAATTAAATTTTAGTGACAGTTATGTTGTGATATCACTTCGCAAGGACCTGTGTAAGTTGACACACACTTCTATACGACAGCCACGGGGAACTTGTCAGGAACCAACGTTGGCCTGGGACAATTCATGAAGCTAATGAGAGTCCAGTGCAAGGGGAGATTTGTTGATGTTAATCTACTTCTCACTGTGTCTTTACTTAGGGTATTGTGATTGTGTGGCACCAGCTTCAGCCAGGTGTGTGACGGCCCTAACAGCTTCCCGCGTGCTCGAGCCTTTCAGTGGCCGGTAGCAGAGGCGGTGGAACATTGCTTAGTTTTCACCAAACATTGTTTAGCTTTAACTATTATTATTATTATTATTAAATATCTGCGCAGTGTTTTTCGTCAGGCCCCGCTAATAGGGCACGCAGGTCTCATCTGCGCCATATTGTTTTATGTTATTTTGCCAGTTTCATTCATGATCCAGTCCCCAACGACTCACACGAGCTATGTATTCTTTTACATACGGGCATATTTGTCCCTGCAGACACCTTCATTGTAAATTTAATAGGTTTTCACCAAACAAAAACACAACTAAACTGTGTGAACTGTTATTTACATATAGAAGATTATTTGAAAGGGGTACAAATGTAATCAGCGACCCGTGGCACGCGAGAACGGCGAGAAGTTACCACTATGTACAACAAAATCAAAACTATAACTCAATTCAGCAGTGTTTTAAAATCAATTTGTGTGTTAGAATTAATAGTACAAGGAGAGTGAATGCTAACACATAGATGTTTGTATATTTAAATAATATACCATAGTGACACATACAAATTTGTAAATATAAATGCCACTGGTAAATAAATAACTAAAAAATAAAATCGCACTGGGAATTGCATCCAAATAAAATATATATATAAATGTAATCAACAACCATATACTTAATCCATAACACTTTAGAAAATGGATTAATTTATCATGTAAAATAATAAAATACATGGTAATAACAGAAGAAGCTCGACCATGTCGAGGCGGTGAAATAAGCAGTCAGACTCCATTCAGCCTTATACAGCCATAGTCGATTCTTGTGGTCATTAATGGTACATTCCAAGCACGTCATGTTTACTGTCAATATCTATGTGACCCAGTTGCATAAAAGATGCATAGGTGAAGATGGCGTGCATTTGCAACTTCTGCTCAAGTGCATGTTTAAGCACATTTATCCTTTTTTTAAAGTCATGTGCGTGATTAATTCATTTTTGTCAGCTATTTTGATTTTATGTATACCCATTGTGGGTTGACCCATGTACTTGTTTTTAATAATACTTCAACATAGCAATATTATATGCATATAAACATTACTGACATTACCCAGTGTTTTGCCAATAAAACAAACATCTGACTATCGTAACTATGCAGGGCGTTATGAGAATACAATTTTGCCAGTCACAACGTTTTGGTCTATGTGTGCCATGTTAACTAAAGATACATGTCTAGGATTTCGGGAGACGTTTTTTTGTTCCATATCTTTTCAATGCAATAACACAACACGTGTGTGAAATTCCCACATCATATTTATTTTCACGTAGATTTATCATTTCAGCCATGAAGAATCAAATCATAAAAATTAACACCTTGTAAACATCATGGCGCACTGCTAACAACAACAACATTCTTATTTACTGACTTGTTCCTGCAAGACGCACTACTAGTAAATGATGCATTATATGTCACATTAATTTTTATAATAAATATTCAAACAATACTGTCAACCATTGTTACACATGTAAAACTAATTGTAAATAAATATTCAAACAATAAAATAAAAAATAATACTTGTTGAATAATAATAAAAACAAATTACACCAGTTTACATTAACAATTACAAGAGTACATCAATAAAAAACACTGCTGCGTGGGCTGTGTTGGCAGGATGTCACTTGTCAGTGACAATAATACTGTCATAAAACCCAGCCGACCTGTGGCTATAGGTGTGGCCGTAGCCGGACTGCGACTTCGCGTTTCCGGATACAGCTGTTGTTAAGGCACTGCTTGCAATGCTATCTGCGTTGCAATTGGTTGCTGGAAGTAAACACGCGCCACGTGCATTTGACACTGCGAAACGGACGCGCTTACATTTCCCCGTCGTTAAAAACGTTCCGATTGACGTGTCTGCGCATGCGCAATAAATGTAACATCATCAATGTCAAGCGAAACAACAAAGCATTTTCGGTATACGTGCCACGAGCTGTTCGTTAACTTTCCTGTAATGATTACTGTGAAGAGTTTCTTAAAATGTCGTTCAATGCAATAAAAGATTACGTTTTTTTATTTATAAATCACTGTCACGGATTATGACGCACTACAGTCACGTGATTTACGCTTGCTATCAAAATGTGCCTCAAAACTTGTTTGCCTCGTGTTAGTTTGCAACAAATAACTTTGCTGAGAGGTTATATACATCCTAATGAACAACCCATAATATTTATATCATAAATGCTTTGTCTTTTCGCTGCACATTGAATATTTTACATATACCGCGCATGTGCAGAAACGTCAATCGGAACGTTTATAACGTCGGGAAAATGTAAGCGCTACAACGTCGTTGGATCAAGGAATACTCAAAACCAACCAGCACGAGCGCAAAGTGAACTGAGCGAACTGACCTATATAAAATTATGATTATGAGGCAGTGCTAATAATTATTATCACATGCATTTAACACCATTTTAAATTAAATTCCATTTTTATTACATAAATTTTATTTTCGCAATTAATTAATCTCACTTGCTAATCATTAAAACATTTATTTCCACTTTTATTACCAAAAAGTTATTTTCGCAATTAATTGTGCTCACTTGCTAATAATTATTATGATATGCATTCAAAATTACATTTATTTCCATTTTAACTACATACATTTTGTTCTGAATTCATACATGAAAAAAAAAATGCTTCAATATAAAATAATTTGCAAAAGGCTAGCTTGTAAAGTACAGTGTGAACATACCGTATACACAACTACATTAAATGAAGAAACAAACATGTAAAAAAGCTTTATTTCAAAACAAACAACTGATAATACAAGTAATTGATAAATAGACAACAAAATATAAGTTAGCACACGTTTAAAAATAATAAGGAGAATCAATTATATTCATAACTGAACATTATGGGTCAAGCCGAAATAATGGTAATACTTAATGTGTTAACTCTTAAATGTAATATATTTATGACGTCATTCAACTCAACATTAACTAATGCAAGACTAGCTTGTAAAGTACATTGTGAAGGTATATTTGATATAACCTGACAAATAAACATAAACATGTCATAGCGACTCCCAGTCTTATAGTGAGTAAATATTTATTGTAGTGCCATGAACAAAAAATACGACAGAGGCAAATTATCTGCCAATACAAACAATAAAATGTATACAATAATAATCATTGTAAAAACAATAGCTATAAAACAATCAAAACACACTCACTGTATGAGTGAACAGTTTTTCAATGAAGCACAAATAATTTCTCTTCACTACAACTAAGACAGCTTGTTTTGTTCCACAAAGATATTGCTAATGTAAAACATTGAGGATTTGCAACGCACACTTATAGTTGTATATAGCAAGCTGGTGTGACGTAATCAGCAGCAGCGACCCCTGGCGCGCGAGAATGGCCCTTATTTATAGACAACTGGGTGGTCCAGGCTGGAGCTGGCAATGTGTGTGTCTGTATTCAAAGACATTGGCAGGCTATGAATTGGTAGTTCACAGTATGTATTATGAGACGTAGAATAAGACGGCTCTTAATGTAACACATGACGTAAAACTACCAATTTCTAAACTAGTCCAAAAATAGCGGCATTTGCATAAAAAGAACCCCCAAAAACCGCACCTGCTATTCCCCCCCCCGCGGAACAGGTCTAAAACTAGCCCAATTCCGCGGGAAAACCGCGGACTTGGCTACACTGACTGTGACATCCCCGTAAGCCATACACACATGCATAAAGAGAGCATCATAGATCAGCTGCTTGTGCTACGCCTGCATGTAGACAATAATATGCGTGAGTTGTATGGGGGTAGGCATTATTGAGCGCTGTGCGTCCGTAAAATGCTCAAGTAATGCTAAGAATTCACAATACGGAAGGATTTGTTTCTGTGGAATACAGAACACGATATATTCTAGTGTTAACACGGTGACACCCGTCATTCGAACTCCCAGGCTTGCTGTGACAGGTTGTACCCCTTCCTAAATCCCACCCGTCCATAATTGAAATTGCCCGTCCAAATGACGGGTGGACGGATATCTAGATAAAGCTATGTAACTATGTCATCACATGTAACCAAACCACATATGCATGCAAGCGTGCGTGCGTACATGCATACATATATATGTGTATGCATGCATGCATAAGTACCTACATTCGTAGGTACATATAGACATACGTTTTACATATATGCTTGCATCCATATAATATTATGCTTGCATCCATACATGCATGCATACATGCTTGCGTCAGTACTGTCAGTCTGTCACATTTTATAAAATCAAATCAAACGGATTGATATACGCTGCATGTTTTATTAGCACATATACTCGCTGCGTCGTACACAGTGCGCATGCCCTTTCCTTGATACCTAGAGTATCACGTTTCCAAGGGTGTACTTCATACACTAATATACTACATCCCTCCCGTTTGGATTGACTTCTCATAATGCTTCTACTATTGTCCAAATGTCAAGACACAAATTATCACAACGAATTATACTAATGTATCAGCAATAAACTATACAATTGAACTACTTTAATATTAAACAAGGTTGAGTTTGACTGTTCAAACCTTGCATATGTTCTGGGGATTATTATGTCACCTTGCACAATCAGTATTGTCTTGTGTAGTGACTTCACTGCAAGTACAACATAATTCACATCACAGTCTTCATACTTCTTTGGCATCCATGTCACCCGTGTCTCACGTAGCTTGACTCGTGGTGACTGTCAAGTTAGTGTGAATATATTGGGTTGGTTCTCGACATTCGAGGGCTTCTCAACGACTTCGACTTCACGGCTCATACTGCTGTCGTGTGATGTTACTGTGACATTCCTACCGTCCGACTCTTCTCTCGGGGCTGCGTCCACATCACAAGTATTCATTGCTCTCGGCATCGCATTGATTGTTACAAATAAAACATACTACTCAGCTTCATGTTTGTGTTCTGGTGGTCCGGCTTTGCCCTCTATCAAGTGTGATAGAGGGTCAGCTATGTCCTGTGTTCACAGAACATGCTTTCTCGGTTTGTGAGTATCTGCGCTCACAGTCTCTTAGACTGTGACTGGCGTAGCACAATGCTACACGCTCGCCTTATTGTTCACGCCATAAGAATACTCCAAGACTTGCATACATGCTTGCATCCCTCCATCCGTCCATCCATCCATCTTTCCATTCATCCATCCGTCCATAAATACATATGTACATCCGTACGTCCATATATATGTATATTATAAATATATATATATATATATATATATATATATATATATATATATATATAAACATACATCATTTCTATTGTACAGATCGACTGAAGGAAGCATTACAAGAATGCTACAAAGACATGGTACTCGACAACGACAAGCGCTCACCACTGAACGAGGTATACGTGGATCTGCGCCTGCAGGAATACGACACAGAGGTTCTCCCAGAGACCCTGCTTCACCGGAATGTCGCTGATATGGATAAACATATGCAAAGGAGTCCAAAGGTGTTGTTGTCAGAGCTGTTTGACAAGAAGCAAGACAAAGTCCCACCCTATATACTACTTCTACGTGGTAAGGCAGGGGTGGGAAAGTCAACCCTTGTCAAGAGAATTGCCAGTGAGTGGGCGGCAGGGAAGCTTTGGGCGAATGTCTTCGGCCATGTGTTTGTGGTTACACTGAGGGACCTACTTGAGGGCAAATGGACCCTCAGTCAGTTGTTACTGAGTGGACTGCCACTGTCTCCCGCTGATCATGCTGCTTTCTCAGATTACATTTCTCAACACAGCAGCTCTTGTCTGATTCTGGCAGACGGGCTTGACGAGGTACGTGACTTCAAGTATCAATCACAGCGTGTCCCAGATCGTAATGCACCAATGGAGCTGTGTGTGTTGCTGTCAGGCCTTGTGGGCAACACCCTATTACCTGGTGCTAAAGTCTTGGTCACATCGCGGCCATCTTGGGAACTGCCAGTGAAACCGTTTCATCGAATTGTGGAACTTTACGGGTTTCCGAGAGAGAGCATCCACAACTACGTCAGAATATTTTCTGAAGGTAAGGAAGGGCTGCACCCGTTCATCATGAAGAACCTAGAAGGAAATCTCACTCTCCTCACGCTATGTTACATTCCCATTCTCTGTGGGTTTGTTTGTGAAACGTTGGAAGATGTGCATACAAGGAGGAGCAATGAAGATGAAGAAGTCGTCGCGACAATGACGCGGTTGTATGCAACAGCCACAACGAACTCGGCTAGGAAGCTTCATCCCCGCTTGAAGAGGGACAACACAGATGTCGAGAACGACGAAGTGCTCGAGGTCGTGAAGGAACCATACAGGAAGTACGCAGCCATGGCCAAAAAGTCTATGATGTCACGCCCACTGAGAATTGTCTTTTACAAAGATGATCTGAGTCAAGTTGGTCTAGATGAGAGGAGTTCTGATGACATGCAGTGCGGTGTCGTGACACAGTCACGTAAGAGAGACGGACTTCTTGCACCGGTCAAGAGATGTTGGTCGTTTAACCACCTAAGTATCCAGGAGTACTTCTCAGCGATCGGTTTCCTTCAGGGGTCAGATGATGATATCATGAGACTGCTTCAGGATGAAGCCTCAGTCCTCGTCCATGAGGTGGTCTTAATGTTCATTCTGGGACTGTGTGGCGATGAGAAGCTTGCTCCTTGCAGACGTCAGCTGTTGTCTCAACAGGTTAAACTGAATCTCCGAACCCTACTCAAGAAGCTGGCAGAGATACTGAAAGGTGACCCGCTCAAATTCATCAATCTCTTACACGAGACCCAAGACGGTGATCTTGTGGATCTCGTTCCACATGAGATCAAACTACACGGAAAGACGATATACCCAACAGAAATGGGAGCGCTGTCTTGGGCCCTACAGCAAGAAGCATGCCCTGTAACAGAAGTCAGGTAAGTTGTATTTGTGTCGTTTGCAGACATTGCCTTGTAATGTAATAAAAATAAACAACCATCTCATAATGTTGACAAAGCATAGACATGGCTAACTAACATCAAGTTACCTTATGTTACAATCAGTTTATAATAATCAACTGGTAATGTACCAATCAACCGGTAATTTAATAATCAGCAGGTTACGAAATAAATTGACTCGGAATGTAATACAAATTACTAAGTTCATAATAACGATGATACTGTTGTAATCAACCACTAATCTGATGATCAGCAGGTAATTTAATAAATTGACTGGTAATGGAATAATCAACTGGTAATATAATAAAAATTATTAAGTTAATAATGACGAAGATAGTGTTGATAGGTGATGATGATGTTGGCATTGACTATGAAGACAGTGATTATGAGTATGACTAATGATTAAGATGACACGGACAATGAAGACAATTATGGGGTCACTTTGATGATGGTGATGATAGCTGTGACGATTAAGATGATGATGATGGTAATGTTAATGCTAATGACGATACTAACACAATGACGATGATGTGGTATATGATAATGACGATGGGAGATCAGCATGATGAAGAAAATGTATATTTTGTGTTAGTTGGAGATGATGATGATTATGACAATGATGATTATGATGACAAAGATGAATATGGTCATCATTATTATTACCATTATGAGGATGGCAACAATGACATCCACATCCTTACCATTCTCCGTGAACTCATTATCATCCTCACATGACCTTTATTAAAACTTAAAGGTTTTGGGATTAACTGCACAGAACATAAAAAGAATGGTTCTCGAGTTATCTCACTGGTAGATGTCAGTCAGTGTCACTGGATGGCCACTTGTCTCATCAGTGGCTAGTCGGTGCCTCAAGGGTCAGTCTCAGACCCACTGCTGTTCTTGCTTTACCTGTATGACCTGCCCACAGTCACTGAATATAAATATGTTTGCAAATGTCACTGAAATAGATTCAGCTGCAAAACCAGGCTGTTCGACACAGTTAGAATCCAATGACTCATGCAAAGTCAAGCAGTATTTCGATGTTAAGAAACTTGGTCTTAATGTATAGAAATGTCAATTTATGTTAATTAACACTCATCAGTCCATTGCCAAGATGGCTGATGTTAGAATTCATATCAACACTGAACCTCTTAAACATGTGTTAGTGGCCAAGTACATGACCCTTATAACAGCTAGTCATGCTGATGTCTGCTGAAAGTATACTTAAAGGGAGCTTCTAGTTTGGATAGTGCTTGTGCTACCTGTATAAGATATAATCATGAAAATTCACAATAATGTCATATCAACAAATAATAGGAATGAATAAAAAATACGACAGTAAAGTAGATCGCCTCAATTAATGAAAGGAACAATCTTACATCTCAAACTAATTGTCAGGGACCATTAAACCTGCTTACAAATGAAATACCTGATTATTATTTTATCACATTTATGGGTACAGTGTAGATTCAAACAATATGGGACAGGGCAAAATTCAATGTTAATAATTGATATTAAAAATACAAACTTAAGCATAATGTGTAATTTGAAACTAATACTAATAACTGGAGCAGTTGAGAAACTAAAGGGTAATCTAAAACCTAATGGTTAAGTGTCACTGGATTTCATTCTTATGAACAAATAATTATGATTAATATTAATGGAGTATACAAAAAGTGGTTTAAGGAATAATCTAAAATTAGTCATTAAGATGCCATTTTACAGTGTTAACTGCTTGTCTTATAAAATAAATTGGCCTTCAAAAAGTAAAATAAATTAGGGGACATCTTATAATAACGCATGGTTCTTCTAAAAAAAGGTATTGTTACAAGATAAGCTTGAAGTCATTAACGCAATAACGAGCTGGTAGTTTCAATAAATTAAAAGATAATTTAAAAAACAACCTAAAACTATTTCTGGATTTCTATAATAGGAGCACTGATTAAAAGACCATATCAACACATTAAGGGATCACATTAACACAATAATAGTCTTCTCTCAATAGTGGATAGGTATTCTAAATAAGTCATCAGTAGAACAATGTTCCAAATACATGGCTTTCTGAACTAAATTAAATGATCATTACAAAACATAAATAAATGTACTGCATTTGTCTGTGTGTACATACCAACGTACTACCATAATTAACACTGCGTGTACTTACCTGTGTCAAGTGTTTTCAAAACAGTCATCAATCAATAAATTCCTCAAATAAATATAAGAATGTTGACAGTTACTAAGCAGAAATCAACATATGACAATACTAACACATTGTTTTTGGGGTTTCTGGAATTGCAATATCGTTTGTAACAAGAAAATGCAGAAATCATGCAGGATATTTAATTTCCACTCCTACTGTTTTCATTAAGCCTAGTTTTTATATTATAGTTAGTTATATACA
This sequence comes from Ridgeia piscesae, assembly GCA_025642075.2. NCBI lineage: Eukaryota > Metazoa > Annelida > Polychaeta > Sabellida > Siboglinidae > Ridgeia > Ridgeia piscesae. The sequence continues at coordinate 35,788 of JAODUO010002116.1, forward strand.
TGTCACTGGGCAGATGTGGTTTTAAATGGAAGGAATTAAACTTTGTAATACTAAATTAGTTTTTCATTTATTACTTTAAATTATTTTAAAGATGCTGGGGTGTGGTGTGAACACTGAGTCGGCAAACTGTCATATAACAAGTCATCAATGTCAATGTTGTATGCATAACAGCATTATGTAATGTAATGTAATGTAATGTAATGTAATGTAATGTAATGTAATGTAATGTAATGTAATGTAATGTAATGTAATGTAATGTAATGTAATGTAATCAATCATTTTGACATATATAAACATTAATGTGATATGTTATCGCGTGTTTGATGCCATATTTAAATAGAGACAGTGTTTGTTATTATATCCCACATTCACTTCCTATCTAATCACGATGTGCCACACAATGCCGTTCCCTTAACAGTTTATCAAACGACAGTGAGGCCTATGCTATAGTCCTTTCCTTACATGATATTGTCATTTTTGGCTTTCTGCCTTGCCATGACCCTCTGAAAGGAATCGCCATTCCTAAATGCCATGACGGCTGTTAGTTCTTTGTCACCTGAAGCACCAACTCGCGGTCCTTGTATGTCTTGAGCTTGACAACGATGGTTCTCGCTCTTGTCCGTGCTGCAAGGCCGGTGTGCATGCTCGATGTTGATTGTGTGCACTTGTGCTTTGGGAAGTTCAAGAGCTGAAGACATTGCTCTCCACCCGTTCTCCTTGTCTGTTCTCATGTCTTGCCGTCGGTGTCAGTAACCCCGTCGAAGCGCAGGTTTGCAGCAGACCACAAACCAAGCAAATTATTAATTATTGTAAATAAAATAAGATAAAGAACTAAACCATGTCTACATCAGTCTCAACTCAAAATGTGTCTTGCTGTAAAAGAATAATTTAACTTCCGTTAATTAAATGATTAGGAAAAACGAGAATAGTACCTAGATTAGCTATGAATAACTGTTCCCCGCTCTACGCGAATTGCCAATTTGGGGACTGGGTGAATGCAAATTGGCTATTTTCTGAGGGGCTGTTTCCCACGGTAGCTGCAGACGTAAACGCTGTGAAGTAGCCTTCCTTGGTAGTGACTGCCACATTGTAACTTAATGCGTTTTGCAACATTGTTTATCCTTTTGCAGTGTTCTTTGATTGCCAACAGTAATTCACTTTTTATTGACGCAATAATGGCAACAAAGTATACTTTTGCGGACTGATTAAAAGATACCAATCCTACATAGTATGTTGTTCCCGTCATTCTTAAATGGCCTAAATGTGTGACACTGTTATAAATATAAGTGTCCACTACAATCGGAGTGGGAGTGGGGTTGGGGGCAGGCCATTACAGAAAATATTTAGGAGAAGTAGGCAGCCCTGCTTTCATTACTTTTTGATAACTACCTTAATTGTATTGAGTAGGCCCTACTTTATCAAAAAGTCTTTAAAAATATGTTGCACAAGTATTTTATGGTGTATTTACCATATAAAATAACTGACAGTTGCATTTATATATCATTCTTGACTTTTAAAATGTGTCCTTCATTAATATATTTCAAGTAGTAATCTAAAATAGTTAATGCTCACTCTTGCTGTCCCCTCCTGAATTGTGTAATTAAATAAGTAACTATAATGGGACTAATTTGCCTGCCAATCTTAACGAGTAGCTATAACGGGAAGGAGCTACAAAGGGAAGTAGCTATAATGGATCCATTCCACCATGGCAACAATAAAGATCCAGTCAATAGAAATCAAAGGTGAAGCAATTTGTGACTGTATCTGCGAGCTGGATTTTGACAGACACATTTCTCTCCTCTCTCCTCTCTCCTCTCTCCTCTCTCCTCTCTCCTCTCTCCTCTCTCCTCTCTCCTCTCTCCTCTCTCCTCTCTCCTCGCTCTCTCTCTCTCTTCTCTCTCTCTGTCTCTGTCTCTGTCTCTGTCTCTGTCTCTGTCTCTGTCTCTGTCTCTGTCTCTGTCTCTGTCTCTGTCTCTGTCTCTGTCTCTGTCTCTGTCTCTGTCTCTGTCTCTCTCGCTCTCTCTCTCTCTCTCTCGCTCTCTCTCTCTCTCACTCTCTCTCTCGATCTCTCTCGACCTCTCTCGCTCTCTCCCTCTCTCTCCCCCTCTCTCCCCTCTCTCCCCTCTCCCCTCACCCTCTCCATCTCTCTCCCACCTCTCTCTTTCTCCTCTTTCTCCCTCTCTCTCTCCCACATCTCCCTCTCTCTTTCTCCTCTCTCTCTCCCTCTCTCTCCCACCCCTGTCCCCTCCCCTTCTCCCTCTCTCTCCCCCTTTCTCTCTCCTCTATCTCCTCTCTCTCCCTCTCCCCTCCCCTCCCCCCTCTCACTCTCTCTCTCCCCCTCTCCGTCTCTCCATCTCTCGCTCTCTCTCTCTCGCGCTCTCTCTCTCTCGCTCTCTCTCTGTCACTGTCACTGTCTCTGTCTCTATCTCTGTCTCTGTCTCTGTCTCTGTCTCTGTCTCTGTCTCTGTCTCTGTCTCTGTCTCTGTCTCTGTCTCTGTCTCTGTCTCTGTCTCTCTGTCTCTCGTCTCTCGTCTCTCGTCTCTCGTCTCTCGTCTCTCGTCTCTCGTCTCTCGTCCCTCGTCCCACGTCCCTCTCCCTCTCCCTATCCCTATCCCTATCCCTCTCTCTCTCCCCTCCTCTCTCTCTCCCCTCTCCCCCTCACCCTCTCCTTCTCTCTCTCTCACCTCTCCCTCTCTCTCCTCTCTCCCTCTCTCCCTCTCTCTCTCTCTCTCTCTCCCACATCTCTCTCCCCCTCTCCCCTCCCCTTCTCCCTCTCTCTCCCCCTCTCCCTTTCTCTCTCCTCTCTCCTCTCTCTCCCTCTCCCTCTCCCTCCCCTCCCCCTCCCCCCTCCCCCTCTCCCTCTCCCTCTCCCTCTCTCTCCCCCTCCCTCCCCTCTCTCTCTCTCTCTCTCTCTCTCTCTCTCTCTCTCTCTCTCTCTCTCTCTCTCTCTCTCTCTCTCTCTCTCTCTCTCTCTCTGAAAACGGTGATACAGGCTTAGACGTTGTTACACCTGGTGGCATAGGTACATCTTATTACACACATAATTAATGTATCGCTCTCCACATCTGTACTCCCGTGCTCAAGGAAACACGCCAATGTCAATGTGCTGTCTAACTTCCACCCAAATTATAATGTCTGTGTTGAAGACTATGGGGCGCCTCGTCTCAAGGCAACTGGCCTATTGGGCTTGTACCAGAGTGCCAACAAACCTGGGCCGTTTATAAGACTGTGCCCGGTTTGGGCCATTGTTCGTAAATAGATGTGACTGCGATGAAAGTGTGCAGTGAGTCAGACAAAGTCATATTGCACTCAACAACACCAATATATCGTCAGGTGAAATCTGTTATGCATGTGATAATATAATTGTTTTGTGAATAGCAACAATCACTGCCGAGATGACATATTTTGTGTGTCTGTGAATGGATG
>JAODUO010002117.1:0-7500 GCA_025642075.2 Ridgeia piscesae
TTATTACAACATAACAATTAACATATTTATTATAGCAATTGTAATTATATATTTTACATTGACATTGCCATGTTTTATGGGTTTAGTTCCGCTGACAGATTGTCGTTGTTATAATTGTTAATACTATGTGTACATATCATTAATGTGTTTTGCACGTTAGGACATTTATATATATATTTTATTTATTATTATTATTATTTATGTGAATTATGAATATTTATTGGACGAGTTTGTTATTGCTGAAAAGATGCAAATAATAAAACGTTATTATTATTATTATTAAATATTTGTGTGTGTGTCCTATACACGTCCATTCTTTCTTCATGGAATCACTGCAGTTGTTTCATATACGATACCATATCTAGTGCTTTCAAATCCTTTGTTTTAAAATTAAATGTTATCTTAGCTGAAACACATGTCGGATCTCTCTTTGTAACTGCCGCTACAAAACTGTGGAATTCATCCCGTGTTAGATGACCAATATACTATACGTGTGTTGTCATTAGAAAACATGTACATTTAATGTTGCTCACCATCCCTGACTCCATCCATCTATCGTAGACTTTCGTGACGTACTTCGACCATGCGAATGCTAAATCCTTGTATTTGTGCGGTGTTAGTGGGCTCGGAATTCCAATGATATTGGCCCAATCGAAGTATGGTTCGTGTTAGTATTACATTTAAATATATGATCAATAAACTTTATGTACAATAATTTCTAGTCCTGGAAACACGGTCGATTACACAAATTATTCAATGTGGATGTTCTTCCATGAGTTATTTTGTGAGATGTCATCAAGGTCCTCCACACCCATACGTATACTTTCAAACCGCCTGCATTAGGTCAACAAAATATATATTCCGACTCTTTAAAAATTAGTTGATTTTGTGTAATACGATACGGCTAGGTCGCAACACCGAGCGTAATTAAAATTAAAATATAAACTAATAAGTGGTAGTAAATAACTATATCCACCTCTCTCAATCAGCGCCTCTCCATCTCTCGCAGACGCAAGCATGCAAGCGCGCGTGTATGTCCACACTCAAAGTTTGACCAGATTTCCGAATTGTTTCCACTATTATGATTTAATTAACTATTGAATATTTGATATAATATAAAACTGCTATGCATCTGCCAGTCAGAATGTTCTCTACAATGTAAGTGACCCAAGTGGCACAATAGACCTGTGTCAATAAAATATATCTATTCACAGGTTCATGTTTACATACAGAGATGTAGAGGTTTGAAGGGACAGGGAGATGAGTGAAGACTAAGAGAAACATAGAGAGTGAGGGGAGTAGAGACGGTTGGTGGAGAGAACGGTACAAGAAGAGAGAGAGAGGGGGGTGGAGACGGTTGGTGGAGAGAACGGTACAAGAAGAGAGAGAGAGAGGGGGGGAATGGAAACGGTTGGCGGAGAGAACGGTGCAAAAAGAGAGAGAGAGAGATAGAGAGAGAGGGGGGAGTAGAGACGGTTGGTGAAGAGAACGGTGCAAGAAGAGAGAGAGAGAGATAGAGAGGGGGGAGTAGAAACGGTTGGTGGAGAGAACGGTGCAAGAAGTGAGTGGGCAGTGGAGACGGTTGGTGGAGAGAACGGTGCAAAGAAGAGAGAGAGAGAGAGGGGGAGTAGAGACGGTTTGTTGAGAGAACGGTACAAGAAGAGAGAGGGGAATGGAGACGGTTGGTGGAGAGAACGGTGCAAGAAGAGAGAGGGGAGTAGAGACGGTTGGTGGAGAGAACGGTGCAAGAAGAAAAGAGAGAGGGGGAGTAGAGACGGTTTGTTGAGAGAACGGTACAAGAAGAGAGAGGGAATGGAGACGGTTGGTGGAGAGACCGGTGCAAGAAGAGAGAGGGGAGTAGAGACGGTTGGTGGAGAGAACGGTGCAAGAAGAGAGAGAGAGAGAGGGGGGAGTAGAGACGGTTTGTTGAGAGAACGGTACAAGAAGAGAGAGGGGAATGGAGACGGTTGGTGGAGAGAACGGTGCAAGAAGAGAGAGGGGAATGGAGACGGTTGGTGGAGAGAACGGTGCAAGAAGAGAGAGGGGAATGGAGACGGTTGGTGGAGAGAACGGTGCAAGAAGAAAAGAGAGGGGAATGGAGACGGTTGGTGAGAGAACGGTGCAAGAAGAGAGAGGGATGAGACGGTTGGTGGAGAGAACGGTGCAGAGAGAGGGAAATGGAGACGGTTGGTGGAGAGAACGGTGCAAGAAGAGAGAGGGGAGTAGAGACGGTTGGTGGAGAGAACGGTGCAAGAAGAGAGAGGGGAATGGAGACGGTTGGTGGAGAGAACGGTGCAAGAAGAGAGAGGGGAATGGAGACGGTTGGTGGAGAGAACGGTGCAAGAAGAGAGAGGGAATGGAGACGGTTGGTGGAGAGAACGGTGCAAGAAGAGAGAGAGGAGTAGAGACGGTTGGTGGAGAGAACAGTGCAAGAAGAGAGAGAGGGGATGGAGACGGTTGGTGGAGAGAACGGTGCAAGAAGAGAGAGAGGAATGGAGACGGTTGGTGGAGAGAACGGTGCAAGAAGAGAGAGGGGAGTAGAGACGGTTGGTGGAGAGAACGGTGCAAGAAGAGAGAGGGGAGTAGAGTCGGTTGGTGGAGAGAACGGTACAAGAAGAGAGAGAGGGGAGTAGAGACGGTTGGTGGAGAGAACGGTGCAAGAAGAGAGAGGGGAATGGAGACGGTTAGTGGAGAGAACGGCGCAAGAAGTGAGTGAGAGTAGAGACGGTTGGTGGAGAGAACGGTGCAAGAAGAGAGAGGGGAATGGAGACGGTTGGTGGAGAGAACAGGTGCAAGAAGAGAGAGAGGAATGGAGACGGTTGGTGGAGAGAACGGTGCAAGAAGAGAGAGGGGAATGGAGACGGTTGGTGGAGAGAACGGTGCAAGAAGAGAGAGGGGAATGGAGACGGTTGGTGGAGAGAACGGTGCAAGAAGAGAGAGGGGAATGGAGACGGTTGGTGGAGAGAACGGTGCAAGAAGAGAGAGGGGAATGGAGACGGTTGGTGGAGAGAACGGTGCAAGAAGAGAGAGGGGAGTAGAGACGGTTGGTGGAGAGAACAGTGCAAGAAGAGAGAGGGGAATGGAGACGGTTGGTGGAGAGAACGGTGCAAGAAGAGAGAGAGAATGGAGACGGTTGGTGGAGAGAACGGTGCAAGAAGAGAGAGGGAGTAGAGACGGTTGGTGGAGAGAACGGTGCAAGAAGAGAGAGAGAGAGAGGGGAGTAGACACGGTTGGTGGAGAGAACGGTGCAAGAAGAGAGAGGGGAATGGAGACGGTTGGTGGAGAGAACGGCGCAAGAAGTGAGTGAGGAGTAGAGACGGTTGGTGGAGAGAACAGTGCAAGAAGAGAGAGGGGAATGGAGACGGTTGGTGGAGAGAACGGTGCAAGAAGAGAGAGGGGAGTAGAGACGGTTGGTGGAGAGAACGGTGCAAGAAGAGAGAGGAGGGTAGAGACGGTTGGTGGAGAGAACAGTGCAAGAAGAGAGAGGGGATGGAGACGGTTGGTGGAGAGAACGGTGCAAGAAGAGAGAGGAATGGAGACGGTTGGTGGAGAGAACGGTGCAAGAAGAGAGAGGGGAATGGAGACGGTTGGTGGAGAGAACGGTGCAAGAAGAGAGAGGGAATGTAGACGGTTGGTGGAGAGAACGGTACAAGAAGAGAGAGAGAGGGGGGAATGGAAACGGTTGGCGGAGAGAACGGTGCAAAAGAGAGGAGAGATAAGAGAGAGGGGGAGTAGAGACGGTTGGTGAAGAGAACGGTGCAAGAAGAGAGAGAGGAGAAGAGAGGGGGGAGTAGAGACGGTTGGTGGAGAGAACGGTGAAGAAGAGTGAGGGGAGTGGAGACGGTTGGTGGAGAGAACGGTGCAAAAGAAGAGAGAGAGAGAGGGAGTAGAGACGGTTTGTTGAGAGAACGGTGCAAGAAGAGAGAGGGGAATGGAGACGGTTGGTGGAGAGAACGGTGCAAGAAGAGAGAGGGGAATAGGAGACGGTTGGTGGAGAGAACGGTGCAAGAAGAGAGAGAGAGAGAGGAGTAGAGACGGTTTGTTGAGAGAACGGTACAAGAAGAGAGAAAGGGAATGGAGACGGTTGGTGGAGAGACCGGTACAAGAAGAGAGAGGGGAGTAGAGACGGTTGGTGGAGAGAACGGTGCAAGAAGAGAGAGAGGGAAAGTAGAGACGGTTTGTGGAGAGAACGGTGCAAGAAGAGAGAGGGGAATGGAGACGGTTGGTGGAGAGAACGGTGCAAGAAGAGAGAGGGGAATGGAGACGGTTGGTGGAGAGAACGGTGCAAGAAGAGAGAGGGGAATGGAGACGGTTGGTGGAGAGAACGGTGCAAGAAGAGACAGGGGAATGGAGACGGTTGGTGGAGAGAACGGTGCAAGAAGAGAGAGGGGAGTAGAGACGGTTGGTGGAGAGAACGGTGCAGAGAGAGGGAAATGGAGACGGTTGGTGGAGAGAACGGTGCAAGAAGAGAGAGGGGAGTAGAGACGGTTGGTGGAGAGAACGGTGCAAGAAGAGAGAGGGGAATGGAGATGGTTGGTGGAGAGAACGGTACAAGAAGAGAAAGGGGAATGGAGACGGTTGGTGGAGAGAACGGTGCAAGAGAGAGGGGAATGTAGACGGTTGGAGGAGAGAACGGTGCAAGAAGAGAGAGGGAATGGAGAGGTTGGTGGAGAGAACGGGCAAAAGTGAGTGAGGAGTAGAGAGTTGGTGGAGAGAACAGTGCAAGAAGAAGAGAGGGAATGGAGACGGTTGGTGGAGAGAACGGTGCAAGAAGAGAGAAGGAATTGAGACGGTTGTGGAGAGAACGGTGCAAGAAGAGAGAGGGGAGTAGAGACGGTTGGTGGAGAGAACGGTGCAGAAGAGAGAGGGAGTAGAGTCGGTTGGTGGAGAGAACGGTGCAAGAAGAGAGAGGGGAGTAGAGACGGTTGGTGGAGAGAACGGTGCAAGAAGAGAGAGGGGAATGGAGACGGTTGGTGGAGAGAACGGTGCAAGAAGAGAGAGGGAAATGGAGACGGTTGGTGGAGAGAACGGTGCAAGAAGAGAGGGGAATGGAGACGGTTGGTGGAGAGAACGGTGCAAGAAGAGAGAGGGAAATGGAGACGGTTGGTGGAGAGAACGGTGCAAGAAGAGAGAGGGAGTAGAGACGGTTGGTGGAGAGAACGGTGCAAGAAGAGAGAGGGGAGTAGAGTCGGTTGGTGGAGAGAACGGTGCAAGAAGAGAGATGAATGGAGACGGTTGGTGGAGAGAACGGTGCAAGAAGAGAGAGGGGAATGGAGACGGTTGGTGGAGAGAACGGTGCAATAAGTGAGTGAGGAGTAGAGACGGTTGGTGGAGAGAACAGTGCAAGAAGAGAGAGGGGAATGGAGACGGTTGGTGGAGAGAACGGTGCAAGAAGAGAGAGAGGAATGGAGACGGTTGGTGGAGAGAACGGTGCAAGAAGAGGAGGAGAGACGGTTGGTGAGAGAACGGTGCAAGAAGAGAGAGGGGAGTAGAGACGGTTGGTGGAGAGAACGGTGCAAGAAGAGAGAGGGGAGTAGAGACGGTTGGTGGAGAGAACGGTGCAAGAAGAGAGAGGGGAATGGAGACGGTTAGTGGAGAGAACGGCGCAAGAAGTGAGTGAGAGTAGAGACGGTTGGTGGAGAGAACAGTGCAAGAAGAGAGAGGGGAATGGAGACGGTTGGTGGAGAGAACAGTGCAAGAAGAGAGAGAGGAATGGAGACGGTTGGTGGAGAGAACGGTGCAAGAAGAGAGAGGGGAATGGAGACGGTTGGTGGAGAGAACGGTGCAAGAGAGAGGGGAATGGAGACGGTTGGTGGAGAGAACGGTGCAAGAAGAGAGAGGGGAATGGAGACGGTTGGTGGAGAGAACGGTGCAAGAAGAGAGAGGGGAATGGAGACGGTTGGTGGAGAGAACGGTGCAAGAAGAGAGAGAGGAGTAGAGACGGTTGGTGGAGAGAACAGTGCAAGAAGAGAGAGGGGAATGGAGACGGTTGGTGGAGAGAACGGTGCAAGAAGAGAGAGGGGAATGGAGACGGTTGGTGGAGAGAACGGTGCAAGAAGAGAGAGGGGAGTAGAGACGGTTGGTGGAGAGAACGGTGCAAGAAGAGAGAGGGGAGTAGAGACGGTTGGTGGAGAGAACGGTGCAAGAAGAGAGAGAGAGAGGGAGTAGAGACGGTTGGTGGAGAGAACGGTGCAAGAAGAGAGAGGGGAATGGAGACGGTTGGTGGAGAGAACGGCGCAAGAAGTGAGTGAGGAGTAGAGACGGTTGGTGGAGAGAACAGTGCAAGAAGAGAGAGGGGAATGGAGACGGTTGGTGGAGAGAACGGTGCAAGAAGAGAGAGGGGAGTAGAGACGGTTGGTGGAGAGAACGGTGCAAGAAGAGAGAGGAGGGTAGAGACGGTTGGTGGAGAGAACAGTGCAAGAAGAGAGAGGGGAGTAGAGACGGTTGGTGGAGAGAACGGTGCAAGAAGAGAGAGATGAATGGAGACGGTTGGTGGAGAGAACGGTGCAAGAAGAGAGAGGGGAATGGAGACGGTTGGTGGAGAGAACGGTGCAAGAAGAGAGAGGGAAATGTAGACGGTTGGAGGAGAGAACGGTGCAAGAAGAGAGAGGGGAATGGAGACGGTTGGTGGAGAGAACGGCGCAATAAGTGAGTGAGGAGTAGAGACGGTTGGTGGAGAGAACAGTGCAAGAAGAGAGAGAGGGGAATGGAGACGGTTGGTGGAGAGAACGGTGCAAGAAGAGAGAGAGGAATGGAGGCGGTTGGTGGAGAGAACGGTGCAAGAAGAGAGAGGGGAGTAGAGACGGTTGGTGGAGAGAACGGTGCAAGAAGAGAGAGGGAGTAGAGTCGGTTGGTGGAGAGAACGGTACAAGAAGAGAGAGAGGGGAGTAGAGACGGTTGGTGGAGAGAACGGTGCAAGAAGAGAGAGGGGAATGGAGACGGTTGGTGGAGAGAACAGTGCAAGAAGAGAGAGGGGAATGGAGACGGTTGGTGGAGAGAACGGTGCAAGAAGAGAGAGGGGGAGACGGTTGGTGGAGAGAACGGTGCAAGAAGAGAGAGGGAATGGAGACGGTTGGTGGAGAGAACGGTGCAAGAAGAGAGAGGGGAATGGAGACGGTTGGTGGAGAGAACGGTGCAAGAAGAGAGAGGGGAATGGAGACGGTTGGTGGAGAGAACGGTGCAAGAAGAGAGAGGGGAATGGAGACGGTTGGTGGAGAGAACGGCGCAAGAAGTGAGTGGGAGTAGAGACGGTTGGTGGAGAGAACAGTGCAAGAAGAGAGAGGGGAATGGAGACGGTTGGTGGAGAGAACGGTGCAAGAAGAGAGAGGGGAATGGAGACGGTTGGTGGAGAGAACGGTGCAAGAAGAGAGAGGGGAGTAGAGACGGTTGGTGGAGAGAACGGTGCAAGAAGAGAGAGGGGAGTAGAGACGGTTGGTGGAGAGAACGGTACAAGAAGAGAGAGAGGGAGTAGAGACGGTTGGTGGAGAGAACGGTGCAAGA